>CM077291.1:7108109-7275609 GCA_039654925.1 Anguilla pacifica | reverse complement strand
CAAGGTCTTGCATATGAAGTAAAATTTTCTTTTGGAAAATCTATTATTTTTCTTGACAAGATGTTGCATTTATGAAACAGATAAAATCCAGATTGGCAGAGATGATAACACTAAAGGAATGTTTGAAGCTCGTAAGGGTTTTTAGAATAATTCTTTAACAAAAAATGTACGTCCATGACGGACACGTCTTCTCTACCATCACACTTCCTTCAGATCCAACATCTTGTCGGTGCAGATCTAGATTTCGGGTGTCACCAGCCTCTCTGAGGCCAAGGAGGAGAAGTGTGTTTTGAGTTTCCACCCACCCAGAGACTGTGTGAGAGACTCTGCTGTCTGGCTTCGCACTGACACATGGTGTGACAGTCTCTCAGTTTAGAGCCCAGGATTTTAGAGTCCATGTTAAAAATGTCACTTTTCTCCACCCTATCTCAGGTGTGTCGTGAATTTTGAGACAAAATGGCTGCCCTTTATCACTCAGATGGGGGCTACAGCACATATTCGCTGTGGTCACATTGAACCACCCTCACCCCCCCCTGTTCATTTAAGATTCATTTTTCTAAAATGAACTCCGCTATTCAGTCACGGTATTGTCTCACCAAAAAAAGGGAGAGAGAAAACCTTTGTCTTTCAAGGCTAAACATTTATTTGAATGTGACAGGGCTTCGTCAAGCTTTGTCAAGCCTCGCCAGCCTTGAAGAGTACACCACCCGCCCCCCCCCCCAGACACATAGCAACACAAAAAGCCTCTTTAAGAAGCAGCCAGACGTCTCAACATTAGCACAGCAAGGCTGGCTTCATCTCTTGCTAATGATAAACGCTGCATTGGCATGCCTCTCTAAAAGCTTCACTGTGCATAGCTAAATACAGGCTTGTTGTGATGATCAAATCTGAAATGGCAGTATCTAAAAAGGGGGTGGCAGAGGTACAGTAGCTCGTGGCCTGAGACGCACACATTCCTGGGCTATAGATTAGCCGGCTGTGGAATTTCCTGGAAGTCCTGGCTTTGATGTGAAGGCTCGTCTGACGGTGACCTATAGAACATGTCAGGCATTACTGCTCTAGACAGGCCGCTGAGTTGAGTGCTGTCATACGCAGTGCATCCACATGAGCAGCCTTGAGGAGGTCTTGGGTCGAAGCGTGCCCCCTTTCAGCAGCGAGAGAGAGAGGGGATGTCGCCCTGTAGCCGGTGAAAGGTTATTTATGTGTCTGGGGGAAAGGTGCACCTGCCTAATTCTCATGCTGTGGGAGTCTCTGTAGGAACACAGGAAAAACGTGATCAAAACTGTGTATATGAAACCAAGGACCTGACTTACTAAGACCTTTAGGATATGCTAAACGTTTTAGCACAAGCAAATCTAATAACACAACCAATGATTGGTGCACAACAAATACCATGACCAATCATTGGTCATGTTATTGGTTTTTCATATGCTAATAGGTTTAGCACATGCCAAAGGTCTTAGTAAATCAGGCTCCAGGTGTTAACGAAACACTCGCAATTATCCATGATAACATATTGGAATTATTCAGGAATGATTCAGTAACTAAAGCAAAGGCCTATCCTGATAGCTAATAAATACATGTCAGCGCAAACACAGCTTAGAAGTGGCTCTGGCATATCTCTCCCATGGGCTGCTGGGGATTATGGGAGCAAACATTTATCGCTGCTAATGTTTGTGAGCCTTTGCCCACAGTCGGCAGGCACTAAACACTGAACTCAGCCATGTTCTTCCTGGCCTACTTCACTCTCTGATCTAGCCTATGCTTACTGTGTGAACTGGACTTAGTGTGTCCATGGCTATGAATAACTGTTACGTAATGAGGTATTGTACCTTATCGGACCTGTGTTTTGTAGTTGTTCCAGTGACCTTCGGTATGCACTTATTGCACGTCACTTCAGATGAAAAGCATCTGCCAAATAAATGTAACGTAAACGTAATGAAAGTTGTCCGAGGGCTGGATTCTTACCAAGGAACGTGCCAGAGAACCCAGACGGATGTGTACGGTTGGCAGAACTCTGGCCTCCTCTTTCCAGGAAGTGCACTTGGCATTGTGTGCGGGTGACGGACGGACAGACGGAAATGCGCCGGTTATTAAATCACGCTCGTTAGCCCACAGCTCGGAGTGAAAGGGAATGTAATAATGCCTTTCTTTACCAAATTCACTTACGCCTCAGAGCCATCTCTTCTCCATTAAAGCTACCGGACCCCCTGTTCACTTTCTAATGGGATTGTTGGCAAGCGCTTTTCACACACTGGGGTGGAGGGGTCATTTAGAAAATGTTCCTGTATTATATTCTGTAACATCATGATCTACCTTTTATAGTGTTTTCTCTTTTTTGTACTCTTTTACACTGTCCTGTACTAATCCTCATTAAGTAGATTCTGGGAATTACGTACTGTAGATTCTTGACATTATTCTGTTCTATTCTATGATATGCTAAGCCATTAAGTTGTTGTACTCTTTTGTTCTATTACTTTCGTAATTCTGTGCTCATCTACATGCAATAGAATCAGAGCATTACGAACAGTA
The DNA here is from genome assembly GCA_039654925.1 of Anguilla pacifica. Lineage (NCBI taxonomy): Eukaryota > Metazoa > Chordata > Actinopteri > Anguilliformes > Anguillidae > Anguilla > Anguilla pacifica. Next base: position 7,273,077 of record CM077291.1, on the reverse strand, counting down.
GATTCTGAGAGTTCTATTTTTTATTTGGTTCTGTTCCATTTTTTAACACGCTGTGACTTCATATCCTTTCACCCATTTCCCAGTGAGCAAGAAGCCATAATCTAAACATCTCAAGGGCTGGAAATCTACGTTGAGAGGTGCTTTTGTGTAAACAGACATGGCTAACCTCAATATAGCCCACGTTTTATCCAGATATAGCCTTGCTACGTCCTAGCTGGCTAGCAAACTTTCACTTCTCAACAAAATGTGGCCAGGTTTTCACTGTGGAATGCCTAGACGGTGTTTAACCAACTGACCTTTCACCTCAAAGCTGTTCGCTGGATTGTTCTGTTGTGTGGTGTTTTTCTATTTGCAGAGATGCCCCAGTACAGTTTACCTGTGGGCGCTGACCGTGTGGTTGTCGCCGGTCTTGTTTTTTGCAGAGACGGGTCAGATCGACCGGGTGCTGATCGAGCAGTACAACACGCCGGGCTTCGTGGGCTGCCTCTCGCGCGTGCAGTTCAACGGCGTCGCCCCCCTGAAGGCCGCGCTGAGGTCACGCGTCGCTGCGCCCGTCTCCGTCCAGGGCAAGCTGGTGGAGTCCAACTGCGGGGCCTCCCCCCTCACCATCCCGCCAATGTCCGCCGCCACCGACCCCTGGCACCTGGACTCCGGTAGGCCGCGGCGAAGCCGAGTAACCCAGCCGTAACCCAACCCCTGACCCCTGACGGCTGCCTTATTACGCACACCTGTCTCAGGCATCCATAGCCTGCACCTCATTTGCATAAAGACGCTCCTAAAAATGGCTCTGTAGTGGACTTAGGAACATAGTCCGGGTGCAGAGTCTATCCCAGCATGCATTGGGTGAGAGAAAGGAATACACCCTGGACAGGTCACCATCACAAGGCCCAGACACCATTCACTCACACACTCATACCTAGGGGCAATTCAGATTCTCCAGTTAGCCTAAACTGCTTGCCTTTAGACTGTGGGAGGAAACCGGAGAAGCCCATGTCGACACAGGGAGGGAGAACATGCAAACCCCACACAGAAGGGCCCCTCGGTCAGGACTGAAACTGTGCCTTCTTGCTCTGAAGTGACAATCGCATTCACTGCACCACTGTGCCACTCATGAATAAATCACCCTCTCTTTAATCCGGTTAAAACTATTCACTACGAAATTCTGTCTTGGTCTCTGTCAGTCGTACACAGTCACAGACCACGGCCAGGACTCAGTTAATCTAACACTCTGTGTTTTAAGGGAAAATGTGGATTCGGATCTCTTGGTTGAAGTGGCCCGTCGGTCTCTGGCTGCCCCCGCCTTATTTATTGCCTGACAGAACGGACCCGTTCCTCCGTTTCTTCCGGCCCTCATTGCGCGAGTGCTTAAGTGCTCACGTTCCACCGCCCGCCATTAACTGGCTTCAGTTCGGCGGCGATATTATAAGCCGGCCCCATTTTCACACCATTGAAATGTGACATTTCCCCGAGCGGAAATAGCAGAGGCTAACTGCACTGGGTGCCATTACGCTACATTAGCATTAAGAGCCCAGCGGCTAGAGAGCGGCTAGAGAGCGGCTTTGTTTTACGCTAGAAGAGATTTAGTCAGATTCTGTTTATGAAATTCTTTTTCGAATTAAGGTTTTACAAGTAGGCTGGACAAAAACATTTTTAAAAAATGGTAAATAAATAAATAAATAAACAAATAAACAATACTGAAGCCGTGGCAGATCTGTCTATCTATCTATCTATCTATCTATCTATCTATCTATCTATGTCTGTCTGTCTGTCTGTCTGTCTATCGATCTAAACCACACGTTTGGTCTGCTTTGCTCCCGGGGACTGTGCAGTGTAAAGGTGGGGTAGGCATTGAGTTCAGAAGCTCTGCTTATCGATTTGAGGCCTGCTTTAGATGCACACCAAGCAGTCTTGTGAGACAGGAGATCTATATCCCTCCCCACGCCCCACCGAGTTTCGCCATTCCCTGCAAAACACTGTTGTTTTTACGGCCAAAAACACTGTAATCTACCCCACGTTCCAAGATGGCATTTCTACATTGATGAATCATAGGTCTGAAGAGGCACTCTTATGACCCAGTCACACTGACAATAACTATAAGTTACTATAAGCCGATTTGATAACCGAACATAGCAGATGACAACCCAGACGTCAAACAAAAACCAAAAACATTGCTGGCACTCTGGGACGGTGGGACCAAGGTTATCCGCCCCCGAGCTAGACATTTGGGTAACTACCATCATCATTTAAGGTGAAATTTCTTTCTGTAATGTAGACATAGGAGTTCACTTGCTTTCCAAAATGGCTGAAGGCAGCCTTAATGAATGCGGTGCTTAGCTGTAGTTTAGCTGTAGGTGTCTCGTTATACGTTAATATTTATATGTGTGCAGACTGATTATTGCGTACGTCACCTGAGGCTCGCTGCCATTGAGGCTGCAGAGGTGGATACGGATCGTTGAAATTAAATCTCTCCGAGCCGGACCTCCCGTCCTTCCCTTCCCGCCGCTGAAGAGCGTTAACGTGATCGATGATGCGCGTTAGTCTGCCTTCCCACTTCATCTTCTGCGCGCTCCGAACGGTACCGGCAGGAAAACGCCTCGCCGCCGTCTCGGCTAACCGCTAGCACGCCGTCCGCCAAGCTACGCTGGGAACCCGCTAAAGCAGCCGCGTTTAATTCCCGGGAAGCTCGTTGTGCGAAACGATTCGCGAGGGCGATTGCGCGCACGCGACGCCGTGATGGAGAGTGTGTCGCAGGGGGCGTCGATTCTCCCGGGCGACCGGAACGCGAGTGCGTCGCGTGAACTGCGACCGTATCTCGTTTAAAATCCGTTTTTTTTTATTTTTTTAAAATGCACGATGACTGGATATTGGCGGTAATTTAATTTCTTCCTGACTAATGAACTATAGCTAAAGAGGAAGGGCGTCAATCAAGAGACCCCCGTCGCTATTGTTCCGTTTAAAATTACGCAGAAAGGCAGAGGTGCCCCTGGCCAAAATAACTGGCTATCTTCATCTTCTCCGTAGTGGGTGTGTTCTCCGCTGGCAGCTATAAGAGGGATCTCTCATTCCGCTAAGATCAAAGCACGTTGAAAACGCCGTCACCGTGGAAACGCTGATTGAAGGAAAGGGCTGACGTTGCCAGTCGGGCTGTGACGGCCCCCCCCTCGCTGGAGTCCGTCCAATAGGGTGATGAAAGCCCTGAAGGAAACTGTTGCATCAGCGCAAACGAGATTCCCCGACGGGACGTTCCTCGTGAGAAGCGCCGGAATTTCCTCAACCGACAGCAGAGTTCTTCTCGAGCTCGGGCCGAGTCAAGAGATTGGCTGCAGCGGGAACCAGCACAGAGGAGGCCCCGGGAGTTTGAGAACCTCCGACTGTAGCCAGCAGGGTCGGTTATAGGCAAAGGTGGTCACCTAGGGTGCGATATCTGGGGGACGCCAAATATAGGGGAGAAAAATTTCATTCATGCGTTGCGTCCGTGATGGTCGGCAACATGAGAGTCGGTGGTAAAAATGCGTTGTTTTTGTTGCTAACCATGAGTGAACGTCACTAGAACTTGAGTGAGTTTTTGTGATGCTGTCGTGTTTTCACCAAATATGAGTGAACATGCCGAGTGCATATTTCAGTGGCACTTTTTTGCAGCAGGTGCTGAGTTCCCATTCAACGAGGAGAGGGTGCCAGATGGAGTTAACCGGAACTCTGCAATAATTGGAGGTGAGACACATTTTCAGATTCGCGGACCCTAAACAAACAGAATTGAGTCTTGGATCTAGCACAGCGGTTTTGCCCTAAAACATCATGCGTAACCTGAATTACCTCAGTAAACTTCCAGCTATGTGCTATTTCAGTATTTTTACTTATGTCACCTATGGTTTACCTGGGTGACAGCATTATTACAAGTATAAATAAATATTATTTATTCCAAAATTTTGCAAGGTGAGAGGGGTCACAGAGGGGTTACGTTTTAGCAAAATCTGAAACTGACTTTCAAAAGGGAATGTTCTAGAATGTTTCTGAAAGGACTGACTCAGAATCGAGCTGTGATTGGTGCAAAAAGGTGCAGTGGGAAGCACCCTCAGCCAGGGAACCAATGATGTTTGAGGATGGTGTCAGTCTCTTCTCACCCATCAACGTGCCTGTTCCCGCCGCAGGTATCATCGCCGTGGTGATCTTCACCATCCTCTGCACGCTCGTGTTCCTGATTCGCCACATGTTCCGTCACAAGGGCACCTACCACACCAACGAGGCCAAGGGGGCGGAGTCGGCGGACAACGCAGACGCCGCCATCATCGTCAACGACCCCAACTTCACGGAGACCATCGACGAGAGCAAAAAAGAGTGGTTCATTTAACGGGACAAATATTTGGGAGAGGCTGTGGCCGGGGGGGGGGGGGGGGGGGGGTGCGGGGGGGGGTGTGATGGGGGGGGGGGTCTACTCCACCTGGGCCCAAATTTTTGGAAGACCAGGACAAAAGTAAGGAGGGTGGAGAACAGGAAGACACCCCATTTGGAAGGAACTGTGTACAGTGACTGGCCCGTCTCTGATGTATTTCAATGGTGTTCCGAGTTTTGAGGAGTCCTGTCAGTATTTTACGCACTCAAAGCAGCGGACATTACCACCGAGATTTCCTTTAAAGCGAAGCTCAAAACGCGAAAGCCAAAACACTAAATCTGCCCCGTGCGATTTCAGCTTTTGATTTTACTGCATCCGTTTCATTTGCCTGAACAGTACAGTTCAGTGATTGGCCAGCATTTTCCCTTTTCTCTGTCTGTCGTTCTTTCTCTCTCTCCCTCTGTCTCTCTCTCTAGCTGGCGAGCAGAATTTCCATCGATGTGGCACTGATACGTGTACGTGAGAGAGGCTCACTTCAGAAACAGTGACGTTTGATTGTGCTTCTGTGTGTGCTGTATGCAGCTGTTCTGGGCAGGAAGACAGAGGAGCGTTTCATGTATGTGGCAGACCTTCACCACACTGCAGCACTGTATTTTTATCCTTATTTCTGTTTACAACCTGCTCTTTCGCCTAAGAAAGAGTAACTGCTCTTTCAGTTCGCTTCACTCTCACCAAATATTTTTATTTATTTATTTATTTATTTATTTATTTATTTATTTATTTATTTATTTATTTATTTATTTGGTTGCCAAACATCACACTGTGGGGGGACGCTTCTTTTGTCTGTAACTTTTGATTTTTAGCAGATTCAGAGGCACCCTGCTCTTCTCTGTGTGATTGGGGTGAGCACCTTCTAACCACGTGTGTGCTGGACTTGGATAACGGCTTTGTGTGAAGCGCTAGCTGAGTTCTTTTTGGGGGCCTTGGAGCAGTGTTTGCCTGTACTGTACCACAGCTGAGGAGGCAGCAGTGTCACTGTGCTCTTGTGCTACGGTCTCTTCAGCATTCAGTCATATAGCCTTCTGTTTTGTCTGATTGTATGCATTAAACTTGCAAAGTCAATAGAATACGACTTTTTGTCATTTAATGTTTTTTTTTAGAAACAACTCAAGGAACATGTGTTCAAATTTTAGGTTTCCTGATGTTATTTTTTTGTTATTTATTTTGATTTCATTTATTTTTTCAAGATTTAGGATTGTTCACTCAACAGTATGTAATGTAACAGTAGTTTAACAAAAGAATATGTTATGTACTACTGCACACTGCATTGAATGTCACTTCCAGGAATGTATGCACATTTTCTTTTTTGCTTTGGTAAAGTTTAGCCTTATTGGGGATGTGTGTGATTATTTGACCATACACCAGAGTGTTACAGACAGGAGTTTTTAATTGGTCCACAGCAGCCTTGTTTTCCTGTAACCAATAAGCTGCATTCAATTCAGTCAGGTGACCAATCATTTCATTCCTCAGTTTGTATTTGTTCATGTGATCAAGGGAACAGAGGCCTGCTTTTTCCTTGGTAACCTTTGTTTCCATGGTACCAGTGTGGTGCCGTATCTCATGTACCCTGTAGGAGGCGCTGTGGCTTGGTTGGGCTGCATGCAGGTCAGCATTGTCTACAAGCTGAAGAAGTGTAGCAGAAGTGAAAGCATTGTCAGTAAATCTTTTAACCACTGTCTTTGGGTGGGGGTGGGGGTGTGGGTTAGTATTGAATGTCATTGTGTACTGATTTGGGAGTGTGTGTAATGGTAGTTAACCATTTGACTTGTGTTGTGGGGTTTTCGGTGTGTTATTGAATGAGTCTGTCGGGCTGATAGGCTGACAGGCAAGGATAGGCTGTAATCTCCCAGAATCCCTCAGCCAGAGGCCAGTGTGTGCGTGTGTGGGCCTGTATGTGTCTGTCTGCCTGTATCACCGCTCCACAAAACCACAGACTCTGAATGTAAGATGGCCGCCACAAAGGAGCTTTGCGGGCCAGTGTGAGGAAGAGGGTGGTCCGTAGTCCCTGGGGATGGAGGTATGACTGCGCACGCACACGTTAGTCAAGTGGTCGCTCGTCAGGCAGTTTGCAGAACTGTAGAAACTTGTGGTGGTTAAAAAAAAAAAAGTGATGACTCAGATGCTCAGAAGTCTTAGAATTTTTTTTTTTTTTTTTGCTTCCCCTAAATGTTTTGCAGCCGTAGCTATTTAGCAGTTTGATGCAGCCTAATTCGATATCCTGGTGATCTAATACTAGCCGTAATGGAATAATATATCAAAATAGCACGGAGTTTGAGGCTTGCAGAGCAGGACTGATAATTGCATTTTTGAAGGGAATGAGATTTGATGGGCAGCAGAATGGTCTGATCCATACATTTTACACTGAATAGCTTGGAGACTTTGGGATATTAATGTGGACCTTGAGAATTGCCGATTCCTAATAACAGAAATATTGGAAAACTAGATCTAATGCATACTGTCATTCTTTTATAAAATCCCGTGTTAAATCTCTTTAAAAGTTTCACTTTTCTGTTAAATATGATCTCTGTTTTGAATTTAGCGTCCCAAAGTGGCTGCAGCAGTTGGAAGTTCTGTAGGTAATATCAGCTGCAAAAAAAAAAAAAAAAATTTCAGACCCACAGTTGGTTTCTGGCTTTTCTGTCAAGGTGGTGTTCTGCTAACTGGAATATTTCTCCCCAAAATGGCTGACCCCCGCTGTGGCTAGGTTTGGACAAATTTACCTGCCTTCCCTCAAAGACCGTGTCACTCTGGCCTCACTATTTTTTATGTGGCCTCACGCCGATGCACTCTCTTAGGCACTCACACGTACACAGGCAGACAAATACAGCTGAGGCTTTGCACTGTGGGTGAACCTTACCGAACGGCCATTTTCCCTGGTCACGTCCAGTATGAAATCCCACTGTTCCCTCAATGTGGTGTTCTCTGGCTACATGGAATATTTCTCCATAATAAAATGGCTGACTGTGACACTGTGGCTGGGTTATGAGATAATTTCCCTACCGTCCATCAAAGACTGTCACTCTCATCCATCCCAGCATGTTTTCATAAGTGTGCGAGTTCCTTATCTTATATTTACATATTCACAGTGGCTTTTTCTTTGTGGGTTTTAATGAGTTTCAGTAATATGAATTATGACGTTATACACTGGTTGTTACAGTTGTTACATTACATGCAAAAATGCTTTCAACATTTTAATTACATTATAGGTAGATTATTACATCACAAGCTTTTATAACATTTTTTTGTTACATTATACACAATTATTAAATTAAAGCACAGTTATTTCATAATGATTTTGTATCAGGTATGTTTGCCTTGACCAGATTATTAGAGTGAGATGGAGGAGAAAAGGTTGGTACTGGGATTACCCTGGCTATAGTTTACCTTCCTGAGGAGAGTAAATCACATGCACAACAAGGGAGGGTGTCATGACTATTGGTCATATGAACTGTTGTTTCTTTTCATCGCCTAGAAAGTTGTTGATAACACTAAGTACAGATCCCAACATAAAAAGTAATACAGGTGTATATGTTAAGATATATGATCCACTATGAAACAAAATATGAGGGATATATTTTCATATATGGCAAAATACAACAATTATTGCCACATTCATATGGTTGGTTATACACAACCATATGGAACCATATATACAATATATAAACTGTATATTGTAACATTTGCTTAATTCTACAATATACATACAAAATTACAAATAGGGAAAGGGTCAATTATATTATCCAGTATTTTAAATATATTTTGACATATATGTAAATATACCTTTGATTTGTGCATAAAATATTCTAACATAAACTTCTGTATTCTGTGGGCAATAGCCTAGTGTCATGTAGGCCTAGTTACAGTCAGTGACCTGGTTGTTTTCTAAAGTCACTTAAACTGTTGGTAGAGCGGGACAGCTTTGATTAATTCTGGAGTAGCTTGGGAATTTCCTTAGCAACTATTTATTGTTCGCTTTTAAGTGGTATCACCATACCTTTTTTTCCCCCTCTGCCACTGATGTGTTATTGTTAAAGTTTTGGACAGACGTATGAACTGTTGTAATGGAAAACAATTGTAGCTAACTTTCCTTTGTTTATAAAAAATGCTGGCTAGCTCGCTGAACACGTAATGTTTATGAGCATTATTTCCTGTTTGCCTTTAAAATGGAGGAGCAGTTTCTAGGGGTGTGAGAACATTCATAGGATGTCATAAGAATGACATCACGGAATTTACCCGTGCTGTGTGGCACTATATTCATGTGCCTGTCCTCACTTAATTTTTCTACGGTTCACACACAGATACACCCTCTCACATATTCTCACACACACACACACACAGGCGGAAAAATAATACAACTAAAGCTAAATGATTGTTTTGTACCGTGGAACGTTAGGTAGAAGTTGCAGATTATTTCACAATGTATATATATTTTTATGGATATATTTTATAGTCGATCATAGACCTGTTTGTTGTTTTGCCTCTTTCGTTGGGTGAGAATACGATGAGCGATGGCCAGCTGAGGAAGACCACTATATACCCTGAGCGAAGGTCTTTTTTTTATTTATTTGTAAACATATGCTGTAATTAACTGCTTATTGCAGTGGAACAGAAATGTGATGTTTTTAATCGTTTTTTCAGTGTATGTTTGGTTTCCTCTGTGTTTTTTAATTGTGTTATCAGGGATTGAGAACGAATGCCCCAACAGCAAAGTGTTGCATTTTTAACTTCTTATTGATTTATTTATTTGTTTGTTCTTTTTTTTTTTTTTTTTTTCGATAGTGATTGTTTAGCCAGTCACAAGCGAAAGACGGAGACAGTGGTCCCTTTTATCATTATTTCTGAGCAGAACCCCCTTTCCTTTCTCTCCTCACATTTCACATAAAATGGCCCAGTGAATTATTCATACATATATATACAGTTAAAATGACGTGTAAATATGAACTTATTGAAAAGGAAACATTTACATCAATGTACATATATGCTATTATCTTGCTGCGTAAAATAATAAAATTTTAAAAATCATAACCGCAAAGTTGTTTTAATTACAAATGGGAGAGGGCAATAGGTTTATTGATTTAGGTATTCAGCCCTGAATCTATGAAGTATGAATCTCATCTGTATATTTTTATGACTTTATGCCTATTGCTTGTGCATTTTACTTCAATGGTAGCATGATCACTCTATGGAGACTGTACATACTGTAATGTAGACTACTGTGGAGATATCATATATTGCGATATACTCTTGGAAAGATATTTTCTAACTTTCTTAAATTAGGGACGAGGCCGGAAAAGTGAAACACTTTTTTTATATGCAACACAAAGAATCATATTTCAAACATCCCATGTGCTCATTATTTATTTATGTTTGCCAAATAAAAATGGCTGCAAAGGGAAAATGAGAGCAAACACCCTGGTTTCATGCTACGAGGGAAGGAGACGCAGGAGGTAAACTGACAATCTAAAAGGAAAAAAAATCTGCAGATTTTTTTTTTATTTGTAATGGTCAGTTTTATGGTAGGCTGAGATTAATAAATCCTAAATTCTTGAAATATTAGCCTTTAAAAGGGGGATCACTGTCTCTTTAAAAAAGTGATATTTGTTCATTTATTTTTCTTCCTTGTTTAAAGAGTTTACATAATCTGTCTGGCCTTATTTGAAGTATGTTATGTGATTTGGTATAATGTATCAACATTAAAAAGAGCCTTGCAATGAATTGTGACCAGTTTACTTGTATTTAAATTAATGTGCAGTTTATTGTTGAAATGGTGTCCAGTGCCATACACACTTTATCTTGGCATTTGCCAGTCTAGATACAGTGAAGGATATTTCTGTTGTCTACAACATACGTACACCTTCTCATGTAATGTAATGCACACTTGCCATCCTACTTAGTGTAACCTAGCTGAAAATGCAGATGTTTAATGAGGAGTTGAAGCCAGTAGGTGACCTTTGTTAACACTGGCAGTCACCTTATGTATTGCTGACTAAAAATGTCATAGTCACCAATGGGAAAGACAGATTTTATTATCACTGCTATTTTCCTTCTTTGCGCAGTCAGCAAACATGGGCATTGTTTTAGAAGTGCAGGACTTACTATGCGGTAGATTGTTATGTACTGTAAGCGCAGTTATAAGCCAATCAAAATCTAGTTGCTACATTGGTTGGGATTCAATCAACATTTGTCCTTAACTTGGACTAACTGAATATAGGCCTTTATGCATCTCCACCCTGTACAATATTGTTAATTACACCTATAACCTCTTTTTTTTACTGGATAGACAAAAATGTATCTTTATTTGGTTTAACATTTTACATTTTTTTAAGACATATCCTTTAAAAAGGTCAAATGGAACAGAAAATACATTTAGACATAGACATTCACTAAATTTCTAGAAAATAAGAACATTCAGAAAAAGAAAACCTTAGACCGCGAACCCTACATGTACTTAACTAATAATCACAGGACAATAATTATTTTAAGACATAAATTACATAAAAACCATGTGAAGAATAATAAAACAGCAATACGTGTGCTCGGGAATGATGCAGGAGCGGGTGCCCCTCCTGGATAGACAAAAATGCTACATTTTCTAAAGTTATTATTATTATTATTATTATTATTATTATTATTATTAGCTTTTCCATCACCTCTTTGTACAATAACAGTTCCTTCTGTGGTGTGGGCATTCTGGGCCTGTGGCAGCTGTGCATGATGGGTAGTCATCCAGCACAATGGCCACATAGTTCTGCTGGTAAACTGCAGAATGAAAAGAAGCAGTGGCTTATGGAAACACTTCAAAGGACATGTGCCAGTCTGCTCTCTCTCTCTCTCTCGATCCAGCTATCTCTCTCTCAAATTTATGGGGAACCTGACAGCAGGTTGACAGGCCTACAAATATGACTGGGCAATCCTATTATGAGAAAAAAAGCGATCAGAGGGATTAAACGTTGATTGAGGATGAATGAAACGTTTTATTATATTATCCATGGGCGAAAAAGAGTGCTGCCCGGGGACAATTTTATGTTACTGGTTTAATTTTCTACAAAATCGATGTTTTAACGATTCGTTTGTACCAATTCCTCTGGCATTCTCTTCAACTGGAATGCAGATATAAGCGTACGTGTATGTGTATGTAGGATACATTTAGACTGAAATAGAGTGATTGTGCGCATCGGCTATAGCCACCTTGTGATCAAATAATGTAACTGCACATAGTTCAGATGAAGTGTTGGCTACAGTTTTATAGCTGCTCGTTGGACACAATCTTCACACGTATTTTATATGATATGTATCGATTTGTCAATGGAAAGTAGTATATCATTTTCGTGAGTATATGTTGCCATGGAACAGTCTGTCCACACCTCTGTTCCCCTTTCCGTAAAAAATATGACCATTGTGAAAATGATTGATGTCTGCACGAGTGGTTTCCTTAAACGGAAATGCATTACTTAGATTGCAATTCAATAAATCATAAAGGAAACTATTGATTCATTAAGGACAGCGTCATTTCTTTTGCGCTCATAGTCCCCGTTATTTTTGTACAGGTGTGTACTGAAAATACAGTATATTATTTTCGATTTTTTATTTTTGTCTAATCTGTAGTCTTATGTAGATTTTTTTTCCCCACTTGGTGGCAGCACAGCACAGAATTTCTCCCTTCACAATATCCATCTGTGCAAATTCAAACCAGAGCATGCAGGCCTTTATTTGTGTCTCACATCACCTTATTGGAAACAGAAGTACAAATGTTATATTACAGTTTACTTAAAATGGTGGAAATATAAAGTATTTTACCTACCAGTTCCACAGTCAGGCTAAGCATTTATACAGTCCACACTGAAAATGTGAATTAAAATTGAATTCGAAAAACCATCATTATTTTATGCATTGCTAGGGCTCATAGTTTTGTTCAAGAAGGAAAATCCAAGGCTTTCAAATTATAGGCCGATTATACACAAGGAATTATGTTCAGCTTCAACAATATTTTTGTAATGACCAAGCACGAACAGTGCAGGTACTGTCCTCTCCGGAACCCTTTAGCTCCGTACTCGTGGTTGCATTGGAACATGTTTCTCCGGACACTTTCTTGCGACGTAGCTAATTTATGTTCCCCTTTACTGCAGAAGCAACGGAGGCGAGTTCAACGCGTCGGTTAGCTACAAAGTGGGGGGACAGAGGGGGATTCAGGGTTTTTTTCTTTAAGTAGGAAACGGAATCCCAGTCCTGTCCACCAACAATCGAGTGGAGAAAACACAAAAGTAATCGAAACGATACGGCTTTCCATGGTATGGAGTGAAGGACAGGCGACGTCTCAGCGATGGTAAAATCTATTCATCAGTATTTTCAGTTGTAGTTTTCTATGTGGCTTGTTAGTTCCTTTTGCTGTCGTTTTTGGTGTTTGGTGGGAAACGTTTTGTGAATAATCCTGACTCACTCAGTGGATCAGAAGGCCATGTTGCGATGTACCATTAGGCTAGCAATTCATCTAGCCAAATCAGTCACAGAAAAAAATAGCTTGCTCAGGGTTCTCCTGACGGGAATTGTAGGCCCGAAATACTGAGTAAATAGCTAGACTACCGAATTCATTAACCGTAGGCTAATGTTGTCTGGCTAAGCCGAGGCTAGCAGGTAATCTTAGCTAATGTACTTGTATTTAGCTATTGTAATTGCAATAACATTTGTACCTATGATAGCTAGGTTCCTCGTGATATTGTTAGGGTTAGAAAAGGTTTGCGTGTTTCAGAATTTATAGTGACTTACCTAGTAACCAAATGTCTTAACAGTATATGTAGCCCACCATCTAGACTAGCTAGCTAGCTATCATTACGTTAGTCGCCTGGTTGCTATATTACTACCTAAATTGTCAGATCTAGCCTGCTGGTGAGCCTATTAGTTGGGACAAGTTACACCAGTTAACCTACCTAGCTAAGTTGCTAACATTTGAAATTGTGAAACTTAGCTGACTAACGTAACATAGCTAAACACCGAACATATATAGTCCTACGTAGGATAGTTAACTTGACGATAACATGATGGCTATATATCCCAGGACCACTGGCTAGTCTAATTGGAATTTACGCACGGCGGTCTTTGCTAACTGTTCGCGAGTGGGATCAGATGTGCATCCAATTGCAAACACTTCTTAAAATATATAACTTAACTATAAAGCTTGCCAGCTAGCTGATTGGTTCTTATCCTGCATCGTAGCTAATGTTAACAAAGTAAGGATGTGGGAAAACGACCCTCGTGTCTGCTAATATAAAAAGTTATCTGTATGCTAAATAAATTGTAATCATCAACTGGAATTGGTGCATATTTAGTTGGATTATTACAGGCGCTATTATAGATGGGTATCATATCCAGTTGTTTCTTGGCTACCACGTCTTTTCAGTGTCATTCGCGATGTTAGCTAAATTAACATTAAAAGGTCAAAAGTGGAACGTGAGCTATGTTCAGCTGCAGTAACTTATTTAGTCTAGCTAGCGAGGTGCTGTCGCCTTGTTACCACAGTTAACGTCACTAACTGCCTTACCATATTCTAAGTGTTCTAAAGACTAAATTCCATTTAATGTCCGATAACGAGTATGAGGTTGTCTAGAGCGGAAAAGCGGAGCTGAGGCTAACAACAAGCTGTTCCATGGTTCTAACGTTAGCGACTGGAGGCTTGGTTGGACTGAGACGGCCGTATATCTGGGGTTGTTTCTGTTGGCTAAGCTTATGACGCAGGTTTATTTTGACATGGTCGTGCTGCGAACGTTTAACCGGTGGCGGTGCGGGTTGTGAACCTTTATATAGTGTTAGCTAGCCCGCTGTGAATCAGACTGGGGTTGTTTTAAATCATTTTTACCCATCGGGGCGACTTGTTTGGCGGAATTCCGTTTACCAAATTTCCCCTCGAATTGAGTAAGTTAAGGTTACTTGAGATTTTGGCGCTGGCCTCTTCAGTTGCGCAAAGTTAGCTAAGGCAATAAAATTACATGGCTATGGCTAAGGTTCATCGCTACAGCGGGGAAAGCCCATTTAGCAGTTTTATTCAGTCTGTTTCAGTCGTTGCCTGACAGTGCAAAGCCTAGCGTCTGTATGTGTGTTATTGGACGCAGGCCAGTTAATGGACTACGTCTTGTAGAATAAGCTAACGAGATAGCTTTCTCAAATATGTAAAGATCCGGTATAGTTTGATAATCGTTTTTAACCACACGGTATTCTAAGTAGCAAGTGTTTGATGTACCGGTGAGGTGAATAGCATACGTGGACGTTCAAATCTCCAAACGTGACTGTTAGCTAAGAAGGAATTTTGAACATCAGGTTGTCAATGGAATTGAATCAGAATCGTGGTCAATCCCCTACTGCAAACGTTGCTGAGGTCAGCAATGTAGCTTAGTTTGAGAGCCGGTTGTATCTTAAGGTCACGGGTTCAGATCCCAAACGGGGCGTTCCTGCTGTGTCATTCAGAAAGGCATATACCGTACATTTAATTTCATCCTGCAGTGACCGTTCATATGGATACCTGTGTAAACCACAAGTTGTGAACTTGATTTGGGCCAATAAGAGTGGAAAGGGACCTTTGATATTATTCAGCTATGAGCTCTATTTTCGTTGACACAAATCCGCTATCACAGAAATAAGCAACCGTCAGTGTTTGGATTTGTTTTTGTTTTTATTTTTGAGCTGCTTAGTTTTGCCCCAGTGTGGCCCTTTGTCTTTTTAACAAACACGGTTGGTTTTCCAGGACGTGTACCTACTCACAGATGCCTGCACTTTGAACTGAATGGCATTCAGGCTCCTCAAATGGGTTAGTCTAAGTGCCTGGGGATTGGATCCTGTCATTTTCTCTCTCTTTGTCGTTGTCTCTGCATATCTTACAATTGGGCCAAAGGTTTCAGTGATGGCAGGCAGCTGAATATGCTACATCGGAGCTCTTTGTATCTAGTTACAGTTGTTCTGTTGCCAGAAACTTGACACTGTTACTTAAGCATTCACAAATGCAGCCTCAAACACACTTTTTTTTTAAAATCATGTCTTTAGAACCTGCTGCCAGCTGTTAGTGCTTATTCCTTTACTCACATCTGAAGTGACGCAAAAGCTGAATGGAGTCCCTTGGATAGTGTTCTCCAGTGCTTGGTGATACTGTTCAGCGTTGACTGCATAATGTTGTAAGCAGTCCCAGGTCTCATACCTGATGCACTTGTCCTGGCTAAGTCAACACCTCTGGGGGTATGAGCTGTGGCTGTTCCTCTGTAAACTTCACCTTTGGCCCTGTTGGTCCATCTAGGTTTGTGGACACTTAGCTTGCTCAATGAAGCACTCTTATGTGCCTTTAAATCCATTACATTACATGACATTTATTTGGCAGACGCTTTTATCCAAAGCAACATAAAATAAGTCTAGAAGGCTGAATCTGTTTCTTGGTTTTCAAACCGGACTGCTTGCTATATTTCATGCACCGTAAAAAAAACCACAGATTTGCAGTCCGTCCCAATCTCATTGACGTTTCTCAAGCTTGTGTTTGGTTTACTTCTGTTTCTCAGCCCTGCCCACTTCTCACCACGTGTAGCCCCGCCCCCTGGCTCTCCTTTTTGGGCCCCCAGAACCCCGCAGTGACCCAGTTTTCCGCTACGTTGCGCTTTTAGCCTAAAGGCTCGGCCGCAGGTGGAGCTCAGAGTCTTGCAGCTCGGGCAGGGGCTCTGCAACCTGGGTGTGGCGTTTATGTTCCAGGAAGTAAAAAGGGCAAACCTCCTGATGTGTGTGTGTGTGTGTGTGTGTGTGTGTGTGTGTGTGTGTGTGTGTGTGTGTGTGTGTGTGTGTGTGTGTGTGTGTGTGTGTGTGTGTGTGTGTGTGTGTGTGTGTGTGTGTGTGTGTGTGCGCACGCGCTCAGGAGGCTCACCCTCCACTTCATTCGCATGCAATTATGTGTTTGTTTTTGTATCTGAGTGGAGTGGGCCTCTGCTAGAACAGGCTGGAGTAAGTTAAATTGGTCATTAACTTAAACTGAATGTACACTTGCCTTTTCTGCTGGGCCACAGTCGGCACTGGCCCAGGCCCGGGTTCGAACCGTGCGCTTTTACTGGGCGAGCTTCCCAGCCTCCACGGGGAAAGCATTTTTGACATTACAAAAATAAATGGCGCTCATGGATTCAAAGACAGCCGCGTTTACTAGTGGTTCAGTTAGCCCTCAACCCCCCACCCTCAGTTCTCTGAGAATCTGTTTCATTTTCCCTTTATTTTCCAGATCCATAACCAGGTAACACAAAATGGCTCTCACAGTGTTGCCGCAGCGTTGTGACAATGTCGTAACATTGACGAAAAACGTTTCGATAACGTTGTCAGAATGTTTCGTGTTGGCCGGGTACGCACGCAGCACGTTTACCTGTTGGCTGTGGAGGTGGCCTTGCCATTGTGAGCTGGCTGAGGCCGGGCCTGGTACTGACTGGCTCCATCATCCCCGCCTCTCCTTTTGGCTTTGAAATTGGCAGCATGTTTGTGCACGTTGCTAATGAATTGCCTGCTTTTTAAAAGACTCTGGATATTAAGTGTTTCATTAGCCAGCTAAGCTAGCTGTGCAGTATAGTGCAGGCACTTGGAGCTAATTGAATTGCATATAAGGTTATATTTTAGGAAATGAACAGGCCTGATGCTTTAGTTGTTTTTATTAGTTGTGGCTGAGTCACCCCCAAGACTAGCTGATCATTCTGCCATGACTGATTAGTGTAGGGTGTCTGTTTGAGGTGTGGTACAAGACTTCACACCTTAGACAGGAAATTGTGTCCACTGCTAGGCTAGAGTTCTTTCACAGCAGTAATTATGGTTCATATTTTCACTCCCCCACTGTACTGGTCTGAGCTCTCTGTCCAGGGTTAGCTGAGTAGGTCCTGTTAGTTTCCTCCGGTCTGTGCATAAGGTTTTGCCACGGCCACGGAAATTATCATCATGCATCCACGATCGTAGGTGTGCGTACGGAAAGCAGTTTCTGGCCTGGTGCGTGGGTTCTTTCCACAGGGTGTGGACAGCAGGATATCACAGTGTGGTTTGGGGACAGGCGGTCAGTAAGAGTGGGAGTGAGATGTTGGTTTTGCCACTTCAAAGAGGAAACGGGTCATTCTTAAGTGGCCGTTATAAAGGAAAGTGAACTCTTTTATGGGCAAATGGCATTTTGTTAGAATAAAGAGCCGATTGACAGGCTATTAAAAGCTGGGGATGGGGAAAAAGCCAAGCCTCTTGTTTAGTTTGTTTAAACCGCTGCCTTCTGTTTCATTGTCCTTTCTACAGTTTTAGCTCCTGTAAGGGTAGGGAGTACAGAACCATGACTGACTGGCCCTCAGCACTGTGACTCTGACCACAGCACTGTGACTCTGACTGGCCCACAGCACTGACTCTGACCACAGCACTGTGACTCTGACTGGCCCACAGCACTGTGACTCTGACTGGCCCTCAGCACTGTGACTCTGACTGGCCCTCAGCACTGTGACTCTGACTGTGACCACAGCACTGTGACTCTGACTGTGACCACAGCACTGTGACTCTGACTGGCCCACAGCACTGTGACTGACTGACCCACAGCACTGACTCTGACCACAGCACTGTGACTCTGACTGACCGTAAACACTGTGACTCTGACTGACCGTAAGCACTGTGACTCTGACTGTGACCACAGCACGTGGGAGGTTTGACATCGGTTTTGGAGAATTTTAGCAAACCACCTGTCATTTCCTTTGTCATCATTGGAAATTCTTTCTCTCCTTCTCTATCTGTCTCTCTACCCCTCCTTCATTCTCTCTCCCTCTCCCTCCCTCTTTCCCTCTCTCTCTTCCTGTCTCTCTCTCTCTCTCACTGTTTTGTGGGGATGTTCTGGCTTTGGTAGCTCATTTTGACCAGGCGTCATGGCTGAGCCGTTTGCTTACCCTGGTGTCTGTTCTCATTAAGTTCTCCTTCCCTGTGCAGTGTTTGGCACAATAACCTTGTTTCCGGTTCAGCGTGTGATTTGTCCGCGTTGTGATTGGCTGAGGAAAAGAAGGCTTTGCAGCACGCTGCCATTAATCCATTGTTTGTCTGCACATTTTGCACTGGATTGACACCTTCCTGGCCCCCAAGGGATTAAACCATGAAAATATGGCCTTTTGGTCTTGCCACTTTGACACTGAACGACACATTAATGCTGTCTTTCTCAGCTCAGCAGTAACACTATCATTTTTAAAAATAAATCTTGTTCAATCATTGACACCACCTCACTTTGTACATTTCCTTTTAAAATGTTTCAAAAAACTGTCCAAGTTTATTTTACGGCAATGTTAAGAATCTCTTTAATATCTTTATTCTTTCTTGTCTTCTGTTCATTGTATCAGTGCTGTTCTGGCCTTTCAGCAGTGCAGTTTGAAGATATTCAGCTAATTGCGTTAGTTTTGATTCTCTTTCGGCTTGCAGGGATGCAGTTCAGCTTCAGTTTATTTGACAGAAACGCTGAGGTCGCCTGCTTGTGGATAAAACTGCAGAAGCTGTCAGACGCCTCCTTCCTGTTTAACAGAGCCCTTCTGGTGATTCTGCTTTTAAAGCCTCTTTCTGAACATTGTAAAGGTCATGTAAACAGAGGAGCGATAAAGAGGAGATTCTTCAGTTCTTTAAGGTGCCGGGTTTTTTAGATACCGATCTGTCTTTTACTTTATTCGCTGATTTGGAGGAGACAGGTAATTGAAAGGACCAGCCGTCCAATCAATGCATTATCATCTGTCAGCTCAGCCCTCTTTCTCTCACGCCCCCCTTCCTCTGAGAGTGCTGCCAGTCACTGGTCCTTTTTACACCCGCCCCCCTCATCTTTATCCTCCATTCTCCTGTTGTGGGACACGGTGGTCTAAATGCTGCTTTCTGATTGGCTGAAGACTTTTTTCCCCTCCAGCCAATCATATTAAGCGTTCAAGTCTCCATCCAGGACAGTTACGCAAAAGTTTGATGTCCCGCATTCCTCCAAAAAAAGTCACAGGGAATTGCTGAAAGTCAGAAAAAGCAAAGGTACGCGTAACACCTGGCTAATACAGTGTCTCATGTAGAACAGCACTTCAAAGCCGCTCTGTTAAACCAGCTGTGCCCTTCAGCTCAAGCTGTCTGTCTGGACACGAGAGAAACCCTGTTGTTTGGAACGGTCGCTGCATCCAGATCAGTAATGCGGATCGTAGGTTTTTATTGCCTTGTGTGTGACGGGTGTTTTTGTCGGGATCTGCAGTTCTGCTGTGTGCGTAAATGCTAACAGCCCTGTAAAGGGGGATTATGTACTGAACGTCATTATCACTGCCCTGCGTTATGGCTGTGTAAAGCAGCAGTGCAAGTGCAATTAGGGCTGCAGTATCTCACTTGGACTCTGGAAGTCTGGGCGTCTGAGGTATTTCTATTTTCATCATCACAGAATACAGTGGGTTCACCTGTGGCGCTGGGGCTGTTTTTTTCCCATGGTGCATTGCAGAGCTTCGGTCTGTACCCACGTTCCCCGAGACCGCACTCTAGGCTGCGTCTCACTCACACGTTCGCTTGTACAAACTAGCCCGCACGCGTGCGTACACTCCCACTTGCACACGTGCGCGCACACACGACTGCACAGGAAGTCGAAGCCCCGCCCACTAGCCTCTGCGTCTGAGAGGTGGCGGGTGGGCGTGTTCTGGTCGTGGTTGTTGTGCTTGAGCGCAGATGGACAGGCTGGAAATAGAACATTGTGTTTTGTTCTTTTCTTAGTTTTTACCAAAAAAATAAAAAGAAGTCATGGCCTGAAGCATAATAAAGTGAGGGAGTGCAGCTGGGGAACAAGCCAGTGCTGGGCTAAAGCACATATTTCATATCGCTGGTAAAACAGTAGCCTTTCTTCCTCCCGATATGAAGTATACCTGTAGGGTTGACCTTTGACCTGGTTTTGAGCTGCTAACCGATGTAGCGTACTTTGAATGAATAAGAGAACCGCTCATTGCAGGAAACTGGTGGATTGATGCGGGCTACAGTTTTTTGTTTGTTTGTTTGTTTGTTGTATTTTCATTTCAGTGTGCTCTGTGCAGGACGTGCTCACCCCGCCCCGCCCGTGGTATCTGTCTGCACACTGTGTGCTGTGTATCTCTCTGCACACTGTGTGCTGTGTATCTCTCTGCACACTGTGTGCTGTGTATCTCTCTGCACTCTGTGTGCTGTCTCTGTGCATTATTCACGGGCACCGGATTATTCCCGCCCACCCGCCACCACCGCCGAGCAAACGGAGAGCTCCAGCGAGCGCCGCTCTCTAAGTTTAGCTCGAGGAAAGCCCACTTCAGCAGAGCTGCCGCATAACCCCCCCCCCCCCCCGGTCCCTGCGCTGTCCCGCGAACGCCCACAGCAGGGAGCGCGGAACCGAAGCGGTTAAGGTCCCGTCCCAGACCCTGCTCAGCGGACCCCGTGCTCACTTGCCACCCTAAAGGTGGACCGGAGCCCCGACCCGCCAGCTCTATCACAACCTCCCCGCCCCCCCGCCCCCCCGTCCTCAACCCCCTCCCCCTTCAGCTGGGCTCTAACCCTATGGAGGGGTAGGGGGGGGACGTGGAGAGGAGAAAATGCAGGGATCCTTAGGGCTTAAACAGACGGTGACGTTTCCACACCTATCAAAGTCCAAACTGAAATGTCACCGTGGTAACCGTCAATACCTAGGTCAAACCTCTTACACATTCAGCGCGTGTGTTTGTCATGTCTTATTTTGGCCAGATAATTGAGATGACTCTCTGAGAAGGTTATTGAGCGTACTGGCCTTGTGTTATCGATCTTGAGATGAGCGTTGGGTTTCGAGTGGATTGGCTCGCAGGGCTGTGGCATCTTGTAAGATAAGATAAACGGTTCGGGAACTCAGTTTGCAAGTCC
This sequence comes from Anguilla pacifica, assembly GCA_039654925.1. Taxonomy (NCBI): domain Eukaryota; kingdom Metazoa; phylum Chordata; class Actinopteri; order Anguilliformes; family Anguillidae; genus Anguilla; species Anguilla pacifica. The sequence continues at coordinate 7,251,830 of CM077291.1, read as the reverse complement.
AAGGATGCGGGTTTGAATCCCAGCTGTGGCACTGTCGCTGTGCTCTCAAGGTTCTTAGTCTGAATTGCTTCAGTAAATTTCCAGATGTGTAAAAAGATTGAATATAGTGAATGCAAGCTGTGTAGTTGTTCTGGATGTGTCCAGTTAGACTTTCCTGAAAAGTCTTTCATATGTAAAAGACACCTGCAGAATTGGATCGGAACTCTCTGATACTGGTTAGTTTCTGTTGTCCTTATAAGGACGGCCACAAAGTGTCTTTGTTTTTCATCACCTGTCAGTCACCTGTCTGAAACTGCTTAGTTGCTGCAGAGCCGGAGCTTGTCCATATAAGGATGCTCACTTAGTGTCTTTGTGTTTTTCCATCACCTGTCAATCACCTGTCAAACTGGTCAGTTACTGTAAAGCCTGGGCGTGTCCATATAAGGACGGTAACAAAGTGTCTTTTTTCGTTTTTCAGGTTTTCCGGCGCTCTGGGTTTCTGATCTCCGTCTGAGGGGGGCGCTGGCGGAGCCGTCCGGGACGCTTTCTCAAGGAGAGGGGACCCCCCCGCTTTCTTAAACTCCGCCACCTTATGGAGGAGTAGCAGCTTTGAACCCCTTTTCCTTTTTAAATAAAGTTTTAAAAAAATCGAAAGGAAAAGGAAAAGGAGGGGAGGGCAGAGAGGAGGAAGACTCCAGCGGAAGCGCCGAAGGGGCCATGTCGTCCAGCAGGAGCCAGAACCCGCACGGGCTGAAGCAGATCGGCCTGGACCAGATCTGGGACGACCTGCGGGCGGGGATCCAGCAGGTCTACACCCGCCAGAGCATGGCCAAGTCCCGCTACATGGAGCTCTACACGTATCCTTCCGTCCTGGGGGGGTGGGGAGGGTGGGGAGGGGAGGGGGTTATAAGGGTCAGTCACCAGCACTAATAAAGCTGGGGGGTCTGCAGCCCTGGGTCTGGAGAATCTGCAAGGGTTTCACCTTAAAATCAGCCACCATTTTAGACTTCAGAAGTCAGGTGAGGTGAGTTCGTTGTCTTTTAAGTGAGTTCATCGACTGTTTGAATTGATTAAATAATCAGTGATGAGCAGGCAAATAGAGCAGATCCTGCACCTGTCCTGAACCAGGGTTACAGACCCTGATCTAGAGCCACTAAATGACATTGAGTTTAGGACAGCAAGTGACTGGACTGAATTCGTTGAACCGAAGTCTAGACTCAAAGTCTACATCAAAGTCCAGAGACTTACCCGCTGTAAGGTCACGCTTGAAGGCGATGCCTCGGGGGATGGGTATCTGAACCCCGCGTCCGACAACGATTAGCCGGTCGGCATGCGCTCACGATGGCTCACGAATTACCCCACCTTGGAGCGGCTAGACTAGGAGCTGTGCCTGTGTCATTTTCCCAGGCCATGGACAAATGCTATCAGGACGCCAAGCCAGGGAGGCATCAGAGGTTATTTTTGTGTGATGTGTATTGTGTTCGGTTCTGTGGCACTGGTCGCTGACAGTTTGTTTACTGTGAGTTTAATTGGTTAAAACTCTTGGGCAAATCTGCAAAAATCAGGACTGCATCTCATATAAGCGTCAGGAGGGATTTAGTAGAAAATTGCAGGTCTGTTGTCAAAAGCATTATCTGTAGGGTACAATAACCCTTTGGCATGTTGGTCATGGTTATGAGAAAAGTCTAAAGTTAATGTATGGGCTGTGAATCCCTGGGAATGTGGTAGAGCTGCAGTCTTTTCAGTATGCTTGGTTTCATGGCCGTAGCCAATTGCTACTGTGGTTACAGCTGTTTCTTATTCATCCACATTAGGATTAAAGTTTTTTTCAGAAGAAACAGTGCATCTCCGCCTGCTTCACATTTGAAACTCTTGGGATTGTGCAGTGTTTAGTAGAATGTGGCGGAATCTTCTGGAACCAAGTCCAACTTCCCACTGGCTGCACTAATGTACGACCCCTTAACCTTGTAGAGTAGGTTTTTTGGAATGTTTTTTTCAACATTTCAAGTCCGTGTTCTAGAACTCCATTGCTTCCAGTTACAAGTAGGGTCTGTTATAACCGCATTAGAATGTTCAGTAAATAACATTCTGATCAACTGTTTGTGATCTCACACCTTAAAGGGTTAATCTAACTCTTCCCGAATCCCATGGTAGAGTCTGTGGGAGCTGCTGTGTTTTGAGTGGGTGCGAGCAGACTGATTAGCAGTATCCGTTCTCTCGAACCCTAGACCAAGCCCAAGCCCTTTAGACTTAACACCGGCGGCAGGAAGTCCTCTCCTCAGATTTGTTTGTACTGTCTGAAGCCGGAGACCCTGCTGCTTTCCCAAAGCCGGTCCAGACTGGTCGACTTCAGAAACACTCAAACCTGAAGACGCGGCAGCACTTGAGCCTTTCCTCGGTCTTCTCAAAGCCGTTTAGACCGAGCTGCACTAGACGCCTGTGCTTTCAGGTCTGTTTACACCTAGCCCCTTGAGGGGGCAACATAGCTCAGGAGGTAAGAGCGTTTGTCTGGCAGTCGGAGGGTTGCCGGTTCAAACCCCGCCCTGGTCGTGTCGAAGTGTCCCTGAGCAAGACACCTAACCCCTAATTGCTCCCAACGAGCTGATTGGTACTTTGCATGGAAGCCTTTCACCATTGGCGTGTGAGTGTGTGTGAATGGGTGAATGAGAGGCATCAATTGTAAAGCGCTTTGGATAAAAGCGCTATATAAATGCAGTCCATTTACAATCCATTTACTTCATCATTAGCATCTTGTGTAAATGGTCCTAGACAATACATCACGCACGCCCAACAAAACACCGCAATGCCTAGAATGCTCAGGTTCTATTCGAGTGAACCTCTGTTTCGGTTGCACGCAATTAGTCAGATTTTAGCCATTTAGCCCGCGCTCTTATCCAGAGTGAGTTATGCACGCAGTCCATTTACGCACTTGCGTACTCACTGAAGCTGTTCGGCATCTTTTATTATCGGCGGTTTCTTCTGGTTCTTCAGACTGACTCTGAACGCCCAGGAGCCTCCTCTCGTTTGCGTGAGCGTTAAAACGCGAGGACGTATCGGGCTACCGGAGCCGGGGGAAGACGAATCGCGCCGAGGCACAGCTCGTCCGGTCGCGCAGACCGCCGGAGAGTGACTCATCCAGTTACTGCTTCATTCCTCTCACAGCTCAGTTTGAACTGCTGAATTATTTACCGGCTCATCACGTTCTAAACTGTAGCGACTCCTCTCAGACGCATTCTCTCACTCTCTTTCTCTCTAAACAGACACATGCACACCCTCACACACACACACACACACACACACACACACACACACACACACACACACACACACACAGCGAGAGAGAGAGAGAGGTACTGAGAGCGAGAGAGACTGAGAGAGAGAACAGTAGTTTCTGTGAAGCCTATTGCACGCTCCTTGTTGATTTCTGTTTATATTGGGCGGTTAGCTGCTGTTTTGAATGCCGTTCTGCTGCAGATGTGCTCGTGGAAAGGTAATTGAGTGCACATGCGTAGCTTGGCAGCGATTTTAAAAATAGCTGCCTTTGTGAATTAAGGACTGCAGTCCAGGACTCCGTCTAATACAGACCACTTCTGCTTGGGTGGACAAGTGTGGATAAATGGGATGTTTTTTTTCTTTCTTTCTTCTGTCCAAACATGGCAGTGGCTTAAGGATATTAAACGTGCTTCACAAAGTCACTCTAATGGACGATGAGTTGGACGGCAGACCAGTTCAGTTCCATGCCGTCTTGTGTACAACTGAAAGCGTTTATTTATATTCCCTAAAATATTTGTTTCTGGGGAAAGCAGCAGCGCCTTTGTGTACCCAGTTATTTTTGACTTTGAAAGTTTGCCGTAAAGTAGGCCGTGTTTTTTTTTTTTCCCCCCAAACTGCCATATAACTTTCAGCCCATCCTGAAAGTGGCGCGCTCCAGTGAAGCTCCTCGCTGTCAGGTGAAAAGAAGCGGCTGGCAACTCCGCGTGTATCGGAGGAGGCATGCGGCGGTCTACACCCTCCCCAGACCAGCAGAGGATAGCGCATCGACCAGGACCGTGATACACACATGGGGAATTGTTATAAAGACTAAATTGGGGAGAAAATGTGAGACGGAAGTGGCGTACTAACGCTCGTTTTAATGGATTTTACCGGTGTTTTTGTATCCTTTTATCTTTCCACGCAAGTCGTTTTTTTTCCAACCTTAACCCGGCACGCAGACATGTTTATAACTACTGTACCAGCGTCCACCAGTCCAGCCAGGCCCGGGGGGGCGGGGCCCCCCCCTCCAAGCCCTCCAAGAAGACGCCCACGCCCGGGGGGGCCCAGTTTGTGGGCCTGGAGCTCTACAAACGACTGAAAGAATTCCTCAAGAACTACCTGACCAACCTCCTCAAGGTAAGCTCGCTTGGTTTCCTAGCGTCTCCGTGGAGACGGGTTCTGTAATTATGAGACGAACATGGTGCAGTGGTACCTGAAGAATTCTTTCGTCAGACCCTTGTGTGGCTCAGTTAGACATTTTTATGAGAATTCTAATATTTTTCAGTTTGTTTCCGTTGTGTTCCTTGCTTCAATGTATTCATTAATTTTTTTTCCACTCATCTCTGCTACTGTTAATCTCTCTTCTACCTCCATTCACCCTATCTCTCTCTCTCCCTCTCTCTCCCTCTCTCTCTATCTCTCCCCCCTCCCTCTCTCTCTATCTCTCCCCCTCCCTCTCTCTCCCTCTCTCTCTCTCCATCTCTCCCCCCCTCTCTCTCCCCCCCTTCCTCGCTCTCCCTCCCTCCATCCCTCCCTCACTCTCCCTCTCTCTCTCCATCTCTCCCTCCCTCCCCTCTCTCTCCCCCCCCCCCCCCCCTCAGGACGGGGAGGACCTGATGGACGAGAGCGTGCTCAAGTTCTACACCCAGCAGTGGGAGGACTACCGCTTCTCCAGCAAGGTGCTCAACGGCATCTGCGCCTACCTCAACCGCCACTGGGTGCGCCGTGAGTGCGACGAGGGGCGCAAGGGCATCTACGAAATCTACTCGGTACGGCCCGCGCCCGCCCCGCCCCTCCCCTCCCCCTCCCCTCCCCTCCCAGCGCCACGTCCCACTTTTCGCTCTCCGCGACCCCGCCTCCGGCGTCCTCTCTGTTCTCCGCCCGTTTCTGAACTGCCGCAGGTTCCGGTTTGCACCGTGACACTGCACCATAGACGGCTGTTTCCAGAGCGTCCAGCGCATGGCATTGCCCTTAGTCATTACATGACATTACAGGCATTTGGCAGACGCTCTTATCCAGAGCGACGTACAACAAAGTGTACACCCATAACCAGGAAGAAGTGTGTCGAAAACCCTAGAGAGAAGTACCGGTCCAAGTGCAGGGAACAACCGCATAGTTTAACTTGGACCCTGAAGGTTAAGCTGTTTAACACTAACACAACGAGAACGGCAACAACGCAGTCTATGCAAAAATACAAGCAGTAGTTAAGACAAGTGCGTTAACTAAGTCACCTACGAAACAGCTGCCTAGTTACAACGTCATGCTGCTCAATGACTTTTCAGAAGGCGCATCAGATTGGAATGTTTTGGCATCAACTCTAGGGAGACAGAACTGTTAATGCTGACAGTACATAGTTTAGTCTAGCACACCGCTGTGCTGTCTCGTCTGTGGGTGCAGGTTTTTGTTCTAGCCCAGCACTGAGACACCTGGTACTGATCGAGGTCTTGATTGAAGGCCGTGATTGGTTCATTTGTTTGAATCAGGGTTTGCAGTGCTGGGCTAAAGCAAACACCTGCACCCACACCGGCCCTTTTCCGATAAGATTAAACTCCCCTGGTCTAACACACCTTTGGTTGAATGGTTCACCCTGCCTAACTGGACTAAATTTGGGTTTTCTTCTCCCTGTCTCCAGCTGGCCCTGGTTACGTGGAGAGAGTGCTTATTCAGACCCTTAAACAAACAGGTGAGTTTAGACTGTGTGTGTCTGAGTGTCTTTGGGGGGGGGGGGGAGGGGCCTGTTTGCGTATGAAGGTTTTAAACCAATCAGCGCGTGTCTTCTGTTCTGGCGTTCCCGTCCCAGGTCACAAACGCAGTTCTGAAGCTCATCGACAAGGAGCGAAACGGGGAGCCAATCAACACCCGGCTGATCAGCGGGGTGGTCCAGTCCTACGGTACAGTCCTCGGCAGCATGGGATACGTAGTCTCTGAGGAACAGGTAGAGGAAGGTTTCCGGTACGTGACAGTGTGTTTTCTTTCCCCCTCTCCCTTCCTCAGTGGAGCTGGGGCTGAACGAGGACGACGCCTTCGCCAAAGGCCCCACGCTCTCCGTGTACAAGGAGTACTTTGAGACGCAGTTCCTGGTGGACACGGAGCGCTTCTACACCAGGGAGAGCACCGAGTTCCTGCAGCAGAACCCCGTCACGGAGTACATGAAGAAGGTGCGTGACGACAGCACTGCAGTTCTGATTGGATACCGGGCGGAGGGAGAGGCGGAGTTTCGCCTCTTTGTGGGCTGGGTTTGGATGGAGGGCTGTGAATCTCTGACAGATTCTCTCTCTCATCACCGCTCTCCTGCTGTGTGTATGCATGTGTGTTTTGCGTATGTATTTTTTGTGTGCGTGCGTGTGTGTGGTGTGCGTGCGTACTGTGCGTGTGCGCGTGCGCATGCTTGCGTGTGTGTCCATGCATGCATATGTGTACTGTGCGTGTGTGTGTGTCTGTGTGTGTATTGTGCTTGCATGTGTGTGCGTGCGTGTACTGTGTGTGTGCGCGCGTGTGTGTGGGTGTGCGTATACTGTGTGCGCGCGTGTGTGTGTGTGAGACAGGCGGAGGCCCGGCTGCTGGAGGAGCAGCGGCGGGTGCAGGTGTACCTGCACGAGAGCACGCAGGACGAGCTGGCGCGCAAGTGCGAGCAGGTCCTCATCGAGAAGCACCTGGAGATCTTCCACACGGAGTTCCAGAACCTTCTGGACGCCGACAAGAACGAAGGTGAGACGCCCCGCCCCTCGCCCGTGCCTTCCCACTGGAAGCCTTTTGGGCTTCAGCTAACCTCAGCCGCTTCTCCGCCAGGTCGATGATAACACGTTGATGAGAGAGTGTGAGACAGAGTGAAAGAGAGAGAGAGAGAGAGAGAACATGTGAGAGTGTTGTGTTTAGTCATGCCCATGTTGATGTGATGGTGTGCATTGCAGACTTGGGCCGCATGTTTAACCTGGTGTATCTGAATAAGCTTGTGTGTGTGTGTGTGTGTGTGTGTGTGTGTGTGTATATGTGTCCCTGTGTGAGAGTGTGTGAGAGAGAGTGTGTGTGTGTGTGTATGTGTGGTGTGAGTGTGTGTGTGTGTGTGTGTATGTTTACTCATACCCATGCTGATATGTTGGTGTGCATTGCAGACCTGGGCCGCATGTATGTCCTGGTGTATCTGAATAAACGTGTGTGTATGTGTGTGGGGGTGTGTGTGTGTGTATATGTATATGAGTGTTGTGTTTAGTCATGCCCATGTTGATGTGATGGTGTGCATTGCAGACTTGGGCCGCATGTTTAACCTGGTGTATCTGAATAAGCTTGTGTGTGTGTGTGTGTGTGTGTGTGTGTGTGTGTGTATGAGTGTGTATATGAGTGTTGTGTTTAGTCATGCTGATATGTTGGTGTGCATTGCAGATTTGGGCCGCATGTATAATCTGGTGTCGCGGATCACGGACGGGCTGGGGGAGCTGAAGAAGCTTCTGGAGACGCACATCCACAACCAGGGGCTGGCGGCCATCGAGAAGTGCGGCGAGGCGGCGCTGAACGTGAGCGCGGGGGGGTGGGGTGGCGTGGGGTGGGCTGTGGCGTGGGGGGGTGCAGTGGGCCGGGTTTGGACCCTGACCCTTTCTGGTTCAGGGCACCACAGCAGGGACAGGATAGGCTTAGAGCTGGGCTTAGAACCCGAGTCTTTAGCTTAACGTCCAGTGAGGCCACCGCTGTTTACTTAACGAGAGAGACACTTAACCTCGTCATGCTCCCGTCAAATACCCAGCGGTATAAATGGACCCTGTGTGGAATAAAGCTCAGATGCTAACGCACTTTAGCATTGGAAAACCGTTTTAGCTGCGTGGGGCTACATTGAAACGGCGAAGGACGACGTTGAATTTATGATTATTAATTTTCCAGTTAAGAGGTCCCATAAACCTTTGATCCCATCTTTATGTGTTACGGTAGGTGGAATAATCGATTGTTAAGCTTTTCGGGGCTGGACCGGGGTCACACACAGACACACGGCTGCGCTCCGGCCTGACCCACGGGGGGCCTTGTTTTAGCTGCAGGGGCCTTAATTACAGCGTGAGGGGGCTGTCTGAGGGTAATTAACACCCCCCCCCCCCCCCCCCCCCGGGACCCCAAACCTGAGGGCCCGGGTGCAGCTCTCTCCGCTCTGTAACTAATCACTAAATCAAGAGCTCCAAACCGCCACCTGTCCCGCTGCCCTGTGGGATGGGCCTTCACAGATGAATGGTCTTTCACAGATAAATGCATTGCTGGTCCTTCCGTCCTGCTGGGCACAGGGGTTTTGGCTGATGCTGGAGTGTTTCAGGCCTGGAGGATGTGGTTCTGATCAGTTTGTCTTTGGGAATCTTACCCGATTCTGCTATGGTGCGCTACTGAAAGGGGAGAAGCCCACATTCGGTCATTGTTTTGTTTATGCTCCTGTCAAGAAGGCTACAGTCTGTGATGAATGGATTATGTCTTCAGAAAAGCACTGTTTTAAAGTGTTAAAAAACCTGAAAATGAAGAACGCTGTTTGTTCTGCGGTTTATGTAATGTTGGCTGAACAGATCGATTCAGCTGATATTTATTTAGCATTCATTGAGTGATGTAGTAAGCTTAGTGAATAAGTAGCAGAGTGTGTGACTGAAATATCTGAGAATGTGCTTGATTGATTATTTTGACTCTACCCACTTTGTGGTACCCCAGCTCCTTATTCATGACTCAGTCCTCCTTAGCTCTGTGTTTCTGCTAATGTGGAGTGCTGTCATAATGTTATCAGGGAACCATCATTTGAACAAGATTCCCTTGAACTGTTCTTCGTTGTTTTTATTGGTTTTTTGATTTTTTTAATTAATTTGTAATTTCTCCTTTGTTCTCACAGGACCCCAAAATGTACGTGCAGACGATCTTGGACGTGCACAAGAAGTACAATGCACTGGTGATGTCGGCGTTCAACAACGACGCGGGCTTTGTGGCTGCACTAGACAAGGTACGGGCGCCATCTTTCCCTCCGTCTGTCCTGTCAGGAACACCGCTCTTCTGTCTCTGCGTTCTGCCCTCCGGTGTGTGTGTGTAACGCGATAACGCGTCTGCAACACGATAACACGCACGCAACACGGGTCCTGCCTCAGCACACGAGGGTTCGCGCGTGGTGACTCCGCCCCCCCCCCCCTCTGACCCCGCCCCTTCTCCTCGTCTCCTCTCCGATAGGCCTGCGGACGCTTCATCAACAACAACGCGGTGACCAAGATGGCGCAGTCCTCCAGCAAGTCCCCCGAGCTGCTGGCCAGATACTGCGACTCCCTGCTGAAGAAGAGGTGAGCGGATCGGATCGGGCTTCACACGGGAGCGTAAACGTGTGCCCACACCTCGCCTGTCTGCTGTAGTGTTGCATCATCTCAGGGGTGATGCAGTCGTCCGCATGTCGTTGCAGTCGCACCTTCTGGCTGCACAGACGTGTTTATAGCTGTGACTAATAACTGGGCCTGAAGCGCAAGTCATTACTGACTCTGTCTGTAATTCTCGTTCTTTGTGTGTCTGCGTGTGTATGCGTCTGAGTGTGTCTGTGTACGTCTGTGTGTGTGTGTGTGTGTGTTTGTATGTGTGTAGTATTTTACACTGACATTGCCTCTCCCTCACCTGCAGTTCTAAGAACCCTGAGGAGGCGGAGCTAGAGGACACCCTTAACCAAGTGGTGAGTGATTGACACCTGAACAGCTTGCTCTGCTTCCTGCTCCCTCTCTCAGCTCCACCCCCTTTATCACAAACACGCAGCGGAGCGGAGCGGGTATCCTTACAGTGTGCAGAACACCATGGGCACACCAGCACACATTAACCACAGTGCTGTTACACAGTCCATTAATTTCATCAGCGTTCTGCTGAAACGCTGCAGCTCAGACAGCCAGTGGAAAAGAGGCCAGTCTCTTTTAGAGAAATAATAAAATGTCAACGACTCGCTCATTCCTTCTGCTTTGCCCTAGTCAGTGTACTACAGCAATTCCGTCTTATCGACAGAGTAGTTTTGTTATATGGCCTCCCCACCCATTTTACCTGGCCACATGAACTCTGTGTGTGATGGTAATGCCAGGTTATTGTTGAGCATTGCGCTTGTAAAACTACATTTGGTAATTTTATACATAAGTGTCAGAACCCTATAAGTCCATAAATCTATGCATGGAGCATAAATGTGAACTCGTCACTCGGATATATGGTCCAGGCATGAGCGGCCAAAGCCTGCTGCAGAAGGGCCAGGTACAGTTTAGATCTCAAACGGGGGATTGTTGAGATTTGGGTCCAGTTAGAATGAAGCAGACTTTGAGCAGTCACTGAGGGAGGCTTTTCTATTGGCCCACCTGCATAAAGGGGCGTTTCCTTTCCTCTTCTCTGTAAGACAATGATGGTTAAATTGGTAGGTCACGGGGTTAAATTTTGTTGTTCACAGACTGTACCGGGCCTCTGTGCTGCTGATTTGTTGACAGTCTGTCCCTTTATTTGCCTGACTCCAGATGGTGGTGTTCAAGTACATCGAGGATAAGGACGTGTTCCAAAAGTTCTACGCCAAGATGCTAGCCAAGCGGCTGGTCCACCAGAACAGCGCCAGCGACGACGCCGAGGCCAGCATGATCTCCAAACTGAAGGTGGCGCTGTCGCTCCACGCCCGTTCACACACCCCTGCTCTTCTCATCTCATCTTCCTGCCTCTGTTCCTGTACTGTAGTGTTCTGAAGTCAGACTCTTTGCCCTTGGTGGAGTCAAACCCATGCTATTATCTAAAATCACAAGAATGAAAGTCTATTTATGTCTGTAATGTATCTTTAGGCTTGTGTTTGCAAAGGGAAAAAAATATTTTGTATTTGAAGCAGTTAAATGCAGGCACAGAAGTTTAAAATATATTTCAGATCATTCAAATGCTCTATAAAATGTCAGTTGCATTTCAAAGACACAGAGCTTTCTGTAAGCTCCGCCTCTTCCCCAGAATTGGTTGTTGAGCATGTGTCCTTCTCCAGGATTGGTTGTTGAGCGTGTCCGTTTCTCTGTCTCCGCCCCCTCAGCAAGCGTGCGGCTTTGAGTACACCTCCAAGCTGCAGCGCATGTTCCAGGACATCGGCGTCAGCAAAGACCTCAACGAGCAGTTCAAGAAGCACCTCTCCATCTCCGAGCCCCTGGACCGTAAGTCCGCGTCCTCTCAGGTGGACGTCAGTTTGTTCAGGACTTGTTTACTGCCCGCGATCTGGCTTGCACTCCAGTTCTCCGGATATTTAGATTTACTGGATTACAATTCCTGCTATACATTTGAAACGGTGTTTCTCCACGCAAAAATGATCACATTGATTTCTTCCCTGAAAAAGCTAACTTTTTTTTTAAGGAACTGAGCAATTTTAATAAACAACAGATAACACTGACCTATGGAGAAACAGCCAATGCTTATGTTTCAGGTTTAATATTCCGCTAAATAGTAGATGTGAAATAGCGCCCCCCCCGGGGCCGTGTGGTTCTGCACATACTCAGTGCAGCGGTGCATCCCTCGCTCCCGAATTAGCGGTAATGTCCCGCGGCCTCGCCGAGGGCCGGAGAGTTTAGGCTGACGCCGAGTCGGGAAGACCCTTTCGGCTCGGATGCGATGCCAGAGCGTGGGGCCCGTCCGTGCGCAACAGGGAACGGTGCCTTAACAGGATGAGCCACCCAGCAGCCCCCCCAAAAAAAACTGAAAAATTAGGGATAAAAAATTCAGATTGTACCTTGCAGTGTACTGATGGTGTATTAATCAGTTTAAGAATGGGGATTTGTGCAGGAGGGAATGTGTCGCTCCTGTGCTGTTAAGAGTGATGGTGGCCTGTTTGTGTTCCAGTGGATTTCAGCATCCAGGTGCTCAGCTCTGGGTCCTGGCCTTTCCAGCAGTCCTGCACCTTCGCGTTACCCTCAGAGGTGAGGCCCAGCAATCCTCTTCAGCCATCGCGGCGGTTCGAGTCGTTTAATGGGACCGCATTTGACCGTGCAGACCGCGCCCGTTCCTCTCTCTAACCCTGCGCTTTGCCGTCCCACCCCCCCCGCTACAGCTGGAGAGGAGTTACCAAAGATTCACCGCCTTCTACGCCAGCAGACACAGCGGCCGCAAGCTCACCTGGCTCTACCACCTGTCCAAAGGGGAGCTGGTCACCAACTGCTTCAAGAACAGATACACCCTGCAGGTGAGCCCGTCCGCCAGCAGGGGGAGACGTGGAGCCCGCAGCTTTAAAACGGGCCCTTTAAAGAGTGAGGTCATGATGTGAACACGGTGTTCTTAGCTGATGTTCTAAGGCTAAGCTGAACATTCTAATGCCGATGTCACAATCACTGCTGGTGACTGAAAGCGACAGAGTTCTAGAACATCCCAGCAAGCCTACTCTTCAGAGGGCTAAAGCTGAAAGAGACTTCAGGAAGGCAGTGCTGAATATGTGAATTTCCATTGCTTTATTGCATCACATCTGCAGCCCCCAGTGTCCTCAGCTCTGTGATAGGATGGGTGTGATTAGCTGCGGTGTAATAATCCTCTTTGTGCCTGCCAGTTGGAATCCCAGGTGTGGCGCTGTTGTTTCTCCTTTGAGCGAGAATAGCTAAGCAGAATTTTGCCAGTAAATTCTGAGCTGTATAAATGGCTGTAGTGAAAGTTTGAGCTCTTGCTCATTCTGGATAAAGGTGTGTGCTGTGCTAGATAATGTGATATTCCCTGTGTGTGAGTGTGGCCTGTTTTTCAGTATCCTGTGCCACTGTCTGTCAGTCTGTCCTGCGGCTCACTGTGTCTGTATGTGTCTGCTGTGAGTGTCTTTCTCTCGCTCTCTGTCAGTATATGCTGCCTTAGTGTGTCTGTCAATCTACCATTATTCTAGCCCTCTCAGGAAAACTTGCTTCAGTGTGTCTGTACATCCTTTGTCAGTGCACTATGTCAGTGTGTCTGTACATCCTGTCTTGAGTGTCTGTGCATCCTGTCTGTGTCTGTACATCATGCCAATTTGTCTGCCCATCCTTTCAGTACGTGCTGTCTCTGTGTCTGTACACGCTGTCAGTGTCTCTGTCCATCCTGTGTCAGTGTCTCTGTCCATCCTGTCAGTACACGCAGTCTCGGTGTGTCTGTACATCCTGTCTGTAGCGCGGTATATGGTGAGTGACTCCAGTGTGTCTCTCCAGGCCTCCACGTTCCAGATGGCCATTCTGCTGCAGTACAACACGGAGGACATCTACACCATGCAGCAGCTGACGGACAGCACGCAGATCAAAATAGTGAGACTGGGGGGGGGGGGGGGGCGAGGGGGGGGGTCCAGTGCGCGGTGTTACCGGAGGCCACCCTTCTACAGTTAAATTCTCTGAGGCAAAGTCATGATTGAGGCCCTGCTTGAGGGGAAATCCACTCGCATCTGAATCTGTTCTGTCACCCTCTAAATAACTTCTGGGGTCTGTATTTAATTTAATCTAATTTAATTTAATTTAACAACAAAGCCAACTCTTTAATCTTTATGAGCTAAAGGCCAGGTGAAGTGAGGTGACTGGGGTGGAATAGTCTCCACATTATCTTGTTAATGGAGGTGGCTTTTGAATTGTGTTGCTAAAAATAACAATCATAATATTTATTTATGATATTGTAACTCAACCTGGCCTTTCTACCCAGGTGACACCAATGAGTCTAGTGGATCGCACAATAATTTCTTTGTCGCAGGTTAAAGTATTACATGTGCCACATTAGAAATTAGACTTTTTAAAAGTAAATGGTTTGTTAACATTTGTTTATTTTTGTTTTATTACAGGACATATTGGTGCAGGTTTTGCAAATTTTGTTAAAATCCAAATTGCTGGTAAGTGTTCCCCCCCCCCCCCCATCTGCATGTTATATCCGACAATGAGTATTTTAGACACATCAGTTCAATTAGTATTTGGGTGGCTGTGTGAGTCTTAATATATTCTGTTCTGAAGTGGAGTTGGATTCATATGAACTAGTCAAGACTTCCCCTTAGCACAGCACTATTACTGGTTGAAAGTAAGGAGTAATTGGAAGGAACATTGGTAGCCCTGCAGAATTAGGGGTACGTGATTCATCTCTGCTTTCACTCAATGGTGTTACGGAAGAGTGCAATTTTTTGTCTTTCCACAAGAGGTCGCCTGTGTACCAAACAGTCGTGATCTCCGAGCTCTTCGGGGTTTTGCGTGTGCTTGTTTTCCGTGTGGTTGCTTCGGAACTGAACGCGCTGTTCCTCCTGAACAGGTCCTGGAAGACGAGAACGCAAACGTAGACGAGATGGACTTCAAGCCCGACACCTTGATAAAGCTCTTCCTGGGTTATAAAAAGTGAGTTGGGCCGTAAACGCAGATGGCTGCGCCATCGAGCGCAGAATTACACGGTCGCCGATCTGCAGTGGCGCGTGAGCTGGTGTTCACCCCGCCCGTTTGCGTGTGTGTCCTGTTCGCAGCAAGAAGCTGCGAGTCAACATCAACGTGCCCATGAAGACGGAGCAGAAGCAAGAGCAGGAAACCACACACAAAAACATCGAGGAGGACAGGAAGCTGCTCATACAGGTGCAGACGCGCTCGCGCAGAAAAACATCGCGCAGAAGAACATCGTCACGTACACAGTTTCACTCGTGGCGGGTTCTGAAATGCTTCTGTGCCTTTGGCTCCCCGGTGGTTGGCTCTGAAACCGCTGTGATTAGTTTGTCTCGCTCACGATTGGTTCTGAAACGCCACTGTGATTAGTTTGTCTCGCTCGTGGTCGGCTCTGAAACTCCCCTGTTCTGTTCGCACGCGCACACACAGGCCGCCATCGTCAGAATCATGAAGATGAGGAAAGTCCTCAAACACCAGCAGCTCCTGGCTGAGGTCCTGAACCAGCTGTCCTCCCGCTTCAAGCCCAGGGTTCCCGTCATCAAGGTGAGTCACACGCCAGGGATGCGAACCTCAGACCTCAGACCGATTCTCCAGGCAGCCGTTCGGTATTTGGCAACATCACAGATTTGGAGTGTACGATGTGGTCTGAAACGATCCTATATAATAAGGAAGAATCAATATATGTGATCCTGCTGACACAATCCCGTTGCAGTGTTCACATGCAACCATACACAGCCATGCTCGATCCAGACTGATGTATCGTTAGCCCCCTGTTGCACACCCTGTAATGCCCTGAACGTTCATTGCACCGTCTGTGTTCAAATGCAGGCTTTTGTGAAGGTTAGGTGTGTTTTTTTTCCCCTCCTTTTTTTGTGTTTGAAAGGGACGGACGTAGCGCGTCGTTCCGCTTGTTAACCTGAACCGTTCGTTTCGTTCGTGACGTGCTGCTGACGTATGATCTGCCTGGGTTTTGTCTTCCAGAAGTGCATCGATATCCTGATAGAGAAGGAGTACCTCGAGCGTGTGGATGGGGAGAAGGATACGTACAGCTACCTGGCATAAGCATTACCCCCCCACCCCCACCCCCAGCCCCCCTCCCCAATTTTTATTTTTTATTTTTTGGGTCAACGTGTCTCCCGAACCCGACGTCACTCCTTCTGACGTTCTGTCGATGTCGTGGGGAACGCGGGCCCCCGCGGCCATGGAGGATTAAGGAGCAGGACGCACTCGAACCCCCCCTCCCCCCCCCCCCCCAACACAGAGCGGCCCCCGCTGACGGGGCCTCCTTTAAACTCGAATACGAGATGGCGGGGGGGTTGGTGACGGCCGAGCCAGCGTCCCCGGACTCATTTTGGGGGGGGGGGGGGTGGTCAACGGAAACCCTCCAACCTGTAAATACGGACACGGACCTCTACCCCCGACGCCCAGCGAAGCTAACGTCTCGAACCCGAATCGACCCGAACCCAACCCCCCCCCCCCTCCTCCTCCCCTCCAGCGATCAGGGGGACCTCGCATGCTACTGTCCGCCTGAATTTTACGCAAAACGAAACAAACAAACAAACAAACAAAAGGAAAATGGGGAAAGTGGCTGTGGCGAGACTTCTGGTCGCGGTTTGAGGAAATGGTTTTAAAATGGAGGAGGGGAAAGCGTGGCGGAACGAACGCGACTGCGGCGGCGAGCTCCGGGAACGCGCGCGCGAACCGGTCCCTCGAAGAACTCTGTAACCCGCATCGTTGTCCGCCACCAGAAAACCATTTGTATAGTGTGGTTCATTTTTTAAATGTGTGACGAATAAAAATGAGAGGTTTCTGTACGCCCCCCTGGAAGCTTCTGGATTACTTTTGAGGTGTGTGAAGACGCTTTTGGGGGGATCCCGTGTGAGGTGCGGTCGGCTTTGTGGTATCGGGGAGCTCCCGAGTCTTCAGCCGAGTCCCCCCCCTGCCTCCCTGCGGATTTTAAAGGCTCTGCTTTTATTGTCCTGTTGCTAAGGTACGTAGTTGGCTAATTTAATTTGCTAGCGAGACGCTGAGGGTTTTCCAGCCATTTATATCAAAACTGAAACGATCAGACGAAAACCAGAGCTGGTTCATTAGCTAAACGTATAATGATATTCTTTCCTTTTCCATCCCGGCAGGGGTGTGATTGGTAGCTTTATGGTAATGGACAGTTCACACTGGACCAGGTATCAACCCAACGGCTTTGCATTCCAGTATTTATTGACAAATGACTTGAACATTTCCCCATCAACAGTGTGTAATTGAGCACCTTTATAACTCAAAACCATTACCACGGTGAGATGGGGTAGAAATACACTCCCCAGTTCCCCAAAAAACTAGCTAGGATAAGACTACCACCCTCCCAAAAACCGGTTTTGATATAAAAATCAGGCCTCGTTTCTGAAATGTAAAAAAAAAAAAGACCATACAACCAAAAACTAGAGCTAAGTTCAAAGGTCATTGGTGAGGGTAAGTCTTTGATTACTTGGTATTGCTAAAGCGATAACGAAAACAGTGGTTTTCAATAAATTAACATACTCGAAAGCTAGTTCAGACAGCTGGTTTAAAATGTTACATATCACAGATACTCACTTGCAGGATTTCGCCATTACACGTAGGTTTGGTCCTTGTTTTAAGCTAGACAGTGTAGAAATCTATCAGCTGATGTGCTTTCAAAAAAAATATTTGATTATAGTCAAACCTGAATAAGTGAAGACAGAAAATGGTCAGTTACTCATTGTAAAGGGCCATGCAAGTCTTGGAGTGTTAAATGAATGAGCAATAAGTGGATTGGGGGGGGGGAGGGAGACAGGGGTAGAATGCCCCCCCCCCCTACTCACAGCTTTCATTTCTCACACCGTCTCATTTAAGATTTAGTTAATATTTTACCACCATCAAATACACTTTCATAGTGTTGAGTGTAGTTCAGGGCTGCCCAACCCTGTTCCTGGAGAGCTACTGTCCTGTAGGTTTTTACTCCAACCCTAACAGCATTCAACAGTTCCAGCCACTTATTTCAAACCCATAGAGATTCCTCTTGAGCTGCTAATTAGTGGAATCAGGAGTGCCAAATTAGAGTTGAAATGAAAATCTACAGGACGGTAGATCCTCAGTTTGGTAGCCCTGGTCTAGATTTTGTATGCACTGATGCAATACTTATAATACACACAGCACTCCATCTGCCTACTGAAGTACTCCACATTTTAATCACAAACAAGTACCCTAATGACTTTTGCATGAATACTGAGGATTTGGAATTTTGTGTTTGACTTTTCCTGGAAGTGTTAGGGGTTTACAAAAACTATTTGGTTTTCACAAATAAATCTTCATACATGTTAGATTCATGGGGAATGTGTACAACGAACGCATGGGCAATTTTCATACATTTTTGCAGTACATGAGTTGGTGTGCAACAAATTCACAGTCGAGTCACAAACCCAGCGGGAAAAGCCCCAAAAAACTGTCCTCTGGTTCTGATAACCTTACGAATGACATCACATGAACATTAAACCCGTTTGAAGCCTGTTTTATTTCCAGCCGTAAGCACAGGGGGGTGATGACTGTTCAAGTATTGCAGATTGTGTTCAGCGGTTTCATTGCTGGTAACGTGCTATTCGAAAAAGACGAACAAAAGAAGCTCAGCCGTTCTAAAAAGTGAAAAGGGCAGTAGAAACACTGACAGAATAACGGTCCTACCAAGCCTGATCGTATTTAACCTCTGTTACCTCAGAAAAGGACCTGTGTGCAGAAAGGGTTTTAGAAACGCGTGTGTGGGTAATATAAACATCCTGAAGAGAGAAGGCGCTGGTGTGAGCAGGATCAGGGCATCTCCATCTCCCGCTCGATGCCCACGTACTTCAGAGCGTCCGCCTGACTGTACCTGCGGGTCACAGAGGGGAAAACGGGGGTCCGTTTAGAAAAAAATACTTTAAAAAGGCTAAATACTGCCCTGCTTCCGTGGATTCAGCTGTAACGTGTTTGTCCACAAACCATGTGATTATTACACAAGTGGGGTGTCAGAACGGACGCATGCTTCGTCTTAATGTACGCTAAAGGGCTGTTAGCTATATAATAATCATTATAAAATAATCAAACTAGCATGCATGATGTTAAAATATAATTTATTCTATTCCTTCTTTTAACTAGACAACAGGTGTATTTTTTTACAACCTTTATAACATTATTGGGATATCAAAGATAATTGTTGAATTAACTGTTAAATTAGGTTAGCCAGTTTAGAATTTGATATTGGTAACACGAGAAATCTGTCAATGCAAGGCAGTGCGAACTGAAATTGATGGGGTTATTTATGTTCATAATGCTAGCTGCGATGAAGAAGCAAGTGAGACAGGTAACTGAAAAAGCACTTGAAATGGCCTCACCTGTAGTCAAAGAAAAGCTCCTCGCCGGTCTGTATGGCCCTCTTTGCAAAGATGCCGATCCTGTGGTCTCCGTTCACCATCATTACTGCATCATGGAGAACAAGTCAATTAGCACACAACACTGCCATGTGCAAAACAAGCACACCCTTTAATGTGTGACATCACAAATGTGTGATTAGAATGTTCTTAACCGAACATTCTAATGCTGATGTCACAATGGCTACTGGTGACTGAAGGCAGTGGAGTTCTAGAACACTGGCATTCCGAATGACCTTACTCTGCAAAGGGTTAAGGGCACAGCCAATGGCGTTCTCACCTTTTGCATAGCAGTTGGGGTTGACCGAGTGATTGGCGAAGCGGATCTTGTTGCCTTTCCGAGTGGCGTCCACCACAAAGTCTGCGGGGAGAGAAGGGGACCCGTGTCGTCTTTCTCGTCTGAAGTTCGGTCACCTGCTCCGCGATTTATTTCCAGCTAAACAAGCCGCGGTTGCTATGCCGACCCGCCGCGTGGCCGACCGGTAACCTCGTGCGCGCGTCACAGCCGGACGAGCCAATCGGAACCGGTTCAGCACGCATCCGGCTGATGTCACGTTTTAAAATAAATCCTGTTTTTGAATCACCAGGGTCACTTGTATTTCACAGAATGGTCACCCAGTCAGATTCCCTCTGCTAGACTGTATTGGGCAGAGGTGCACCCCTGTCCTGGAGGCCCGGTTTGAGTGCTGGTTTTTATTCCAACCATTTAGCTTAGTTTCGGTGGTCTGACAGCTATATAAACTACGCTGGTTCACTCCTGTATTTGAGCACAGTAAAACCTTTAGGACACATTCTGTCTGATGCGTACCATACCGCAATTAACACTGTAGGTCAGAGAGCGTTGTGCGTGTGTGTGTTCATGCGTGCGTACGCTCACCATTGTTCAGGTTGAAGAGGAAGCTGCACATGTACTTGTCGTACACCTTGCCCCTGCGATCCGCTTCATCCTGGGAGATTATCTGGCAACAGGAGAAAAAAAAAAGAGTCATGAAAACGATACTTGTATTTTTCCTTTTTTTTCGATCTAATTTGAGAGCTGTAAGCGAGCCGAAATGAGAAACATTCGGTGTAAAGCCGGCCCATCTGTGAGCGGACGAGCGCGGGGGGGGCAGGGGGGGTGGCGGAGGAGGAGATGATGATGATGAAGAGAGCGGTGCGAAACAGGAGCCCTGGGCCCTTCGGCTGTCTGTCGCCTGACTGTGCCTTACCAGACACGCAGCCAATCACTGTCCGCCACCAACTGTCTGCCTGCCAATCAATCTTCTCTTCACTGGAAAGGTGCACTGCTGACCACGTCTCCCACTACAAGTATACTCTATATATGCAGCAGCTTGAGGTTGCCTTTAATAATAATAATAATAATAATGACTATTATTATTATTATTATTATTATTATAATCCTCTAGACTAGGATGTTGGCTCATCCCTGGTCCTATCCTGGTTTTTGTTGCAACCATAGTTGGATGTACCAAGCTCAGCATTGTAATGAGCTGTTAATTCTGCTGTTAATTGGCCTTAATTATGCAGTGATTGTCCTTAATTAGACTTTTTACTTCTACTGAAGGGCAATTTACTCTCATAAAAGCCACATTATGCCAGAAATAGCTATGCATGCCCTATAAATAAATATCCCGTATTCACATCACAGGCATGTCAATCAGTCAGACCGACTTATCTTTTCATTTACTGTGCTGTATGTACAACAGGGAAAATAATTCCAACTGAAAGAGGTTCCATTGTAAATGGATTCAAATGGCAACAAGCCAAACTTGCATGAACTGTGCAAGCTATGGCAGAACTTAAACACATTTTCAACAACCTTAACTGATAAAGAGGTTGACTCTGACAAAAACCTAGCATACACAGTGGGTACCCCAGACCGGGGTTGGGAAACACCGCTCCAGGCCAGGTCTGCCCAGGTCCACCCCTGCCCAACCCTGTTCCTGGAGATCTACCGTCCTGTAGGCTTTCATTCCAACCCTACCAAAGCACACCTCATTCAACAGCTAGAGCAGGGCTGCCCAACCCTGTTCCTGGAGATCTACCGTCCTGAGGGTTTTCATTTCAACCCTAATCTGGCACCCCGGATTCTGCTAATTAGCAGCTCAACGGGATCTCTAGCTGTCGAATGAGGTTTGCCATTGTTAGGGCTGGAGTGAAAACCTGCAGGACGGTAGGTCTCCAGGAACAGGGCTGGAAACCACGGCTCTTGGGATTAAACCAGAACGCGCGTCACAACTGGGGAACGCAGTCGGGTCAGGATCGCGGAAACCGAAGACGCCGTGACCGCAGTCATCGTCGTCACTGCGTTCAGAAAGGAGGGGAAAAACACATGAAGTCCACTCGGGGCGGTGGGCTCACCTCTCCACAGTACTCCGAGATGAACTCGTTCTTCTGGACCGGCTCTTTGATGAAGATGCCCCAGCCGGCCACGTCAGAGGGGGCCAGCAGTAAGTGCTGAGGGGGGAAGGGGGATGGGAGACGAGGGGCAGGGGGTTAAACTCATTAAACGGATGAAACGGAACAACCGAAGCAACGGAATCGCTGATTGGAGCAGCTGACTTGGTGCGTGTGCTTTGGAAATGCACGCTACGGCTCGTTTCCAGATCATCTGCGGAGGCTGGAAGGGAAACCCGGGTCACATCCTGTCTGTGTAAATCCTGCAAGCCTTGCATAGGACCCCACTCTCATAGCTCTCCCCCACCTTCACCACCTCGGCCTTCCTCTGTATGTCAGGGGTCTCCATGGTAACATTTTTTTTTTCCATGGAGCACGTGTGTTCCCAAGTTGAAAAATCTGCATTCCAATTAGTAGATGTGCTCCAAAATTGTTTCCACTCAGCACACATCACATTTTCAGGAACAAATGCTTCTGAAATGGGAGCACTGTAGAGCCCTGAATGTCACTGTCTTTCAACGTTTTGGTGTCCTGTGTTTGCTGTTCTCTCTCACGCTTCCTTGGCCCATTTAATTTGCTCTTCTCAGTCAAATTCTTGGCCTGTTCATTCATGTGTCCTGTTACCTTAATTTCTTTGGCCCCCCGTGTGTACCATTTTTGGTCTCTCTCATGGCCCCCTGTGTCTGTCTTGTGTCCCCTTGTGTGTACTGTATTTGGTCTCTTTTGTGACCCCCTGTGTGTGCCATTTTTGGCCTCCTGTGGCCCCCTGTGTGTACCGTTTTTGGTATCTCTCAAAGTCCCCCGTGTGTAGTTTTTTGTCTCGAGGGCCCCTGTGTAAACTCTTTTTGGTCTCTCTTGTGGCCCCGTGTGTACTGTTTTTCGTCTCTTGAGGCCCCCCCGTGTAGCGTTTTTGGCCTCTTGTGGCCCCCCCAGGCGTGGCGTTCCCTCACCTTCTTGGCGCCCCGCTGGATGCTGCAGTTCTTGCAGGAGACGTTCTTGCTGTCCCAGTGCTCGGCGGCGCCGCAGGTCAGGCAGAGGTCGGGGTCGCACTCGCGCACCGCCAGGTAGCACGGGCACTGCTTAGTGTTGCACTGCGCCTTGCAGCGGCAGCCGGGGAAGCGGTTCTGGCCTGCGTACGGAACAGACGCGCGCTCAGCGTAACGGCTCTCAGACGCGAGTGTGAGAGGACTACATTTCCCACGTGCCCCGTCGTCCCTTTCTGGCGCGTGCACTCACAATCAGAGCTGCACTGGCAGAACTTCTCGCAGAAATTCTGGGCGATGACGCAGGGGCAGGAGCTGTCGCAGGGCTGGCGGGGGTGGTCACATGGCTGGTAGTTGTACACGTGATTGGAGGAGCCGTCTGTGGAAGTAACAGTACAGCACAGTTCTTAACACTGTTGGACAAAGTTCTACTGTGCCAACACTTAGCATTTTAAATGTTACTGTAGCCTGTTAGAGCTTGCCTGGATAATTGAAACAAATCTTTTTTTCCTCCAGTTAACACTGTGCTGTGTTAAGTGAACAAAGCCTAAACGCAGTAAAAGGTACCAACCTTTTTTCAGCTGGATTTTCCTACAATGCGTGGCCCACAACCTACAACAGTATGAAGAGAAAACAAAATTACATTTCCGTGCTACTCTTCCAGGGTTCTGCAACAGCAACAGGAAAAAGAAATATCAATAATAAAATGAATCCAGTGGAAATGATAATGCCATAGGCTTGAGTGTATTACTGCGATTAGACAGATCAGGTCTATTATATAAGGACTGCAGGGTTATTGTGATTAGAGAGAAGGGGTCTATTTTATGAAGACCACAGGGTTGAGTGTATCGTTGTGTACAGAGAGGAGGGGTCTATTTTATAAAGACCACAGGGTTGAGTGTATCGTTGTGTACAGAGAGGAGGGGTCTATTTTATGAAGACCACAGGGTTGAGTGTATCGTTGTGTACAGAGAGGAGGGGTCTATTTTATAAAGACCACAGGGTTGAGTGTATCGTTGTGTACAGAGAGGAGGGGTCTATTTTATAAAGACCACAGGGTTGAGTGTATCGTTGTGTACAGAGAGGAGGGGTCTATTTTATGAAGACCACAGGGTTGAGTGTATCGTTGTGTACAGAGAGGAGGGGTCTATTTTATAAAGACCACAGGGTTGAGTGTATCGTTGTGTACAGAGAGGAGGGGTCTATTTTATGAAGACCACAGGGTTGAGTGTATCGTTGTGTACAGAGAGGAGGGGTCTATTTTATAAAGACCACAGGGTTGAGTGTATTGTTGTGTACAGAGAGGAGGGGTCTATTTTATAAAGACCACAGGGTTGAGTGTATCATTGTGTACAGAGAGGAGGGGTCTATTTTATGAAGACCACAGGGTTGAGTGTATCGTTGTGTACAGAGAGGAGGGGTCTATTTTATAAAGACCACAGGGTTGAGTGTATCGTTGTGCACAGAGAGGAGGGGTCTATTTTATAAAGACCACAGGGTTGAGTGTATCGTTGTGTACAGAGAGGAGGGGTCTATTTTATAAAGACCACAGGGTTGAGTGTATCGTTGTGTACAGAGAGGAGGGGTCTATTTTATAAAGACCACAGGGTTGAGTGTATCGTTGTGTACAGAGAGGAGGGGTCTATTTTATAAAGACCACAGGGTTGAGTGTGTCGTTGTGTACAGAGAGGAGGGGTCTATTTTATAAAGACCACAGGGTTGAGTGTGTCGTTGTGTACAGAGAGGAGGGGTCTATTTTATAAAGACCACAGGGTTGAGTGTGTCGTTGTGTACAGAGAGGAGGGGTCTATTTTATAAAGACCACAGGGTTGAGTGTGTCGTTGTGTACAGAGAGGAGGGGTCTATTTTATAAAGACCACAGGGTTGAGTGTATCGTTGTGTACAGAGAGGAGGGGTCTATTTTATAAAGACCACAGGGTTGAGTGTATCGTTGTGTACAGAGAGGAGGGGTCTATTTTATAAAGACCACAGGGTTGAGTGTATCGTTGTGTACAGAGAGGAGGGGTCTATTTTATAAAGACCACAGGGTTGAGTGTATCGTTGTGTACAGAGAGGAGGGGTCTATTTTATGAAGACCACAGGGTTGAGTGTATCGTTGTGTACAGAGAGGAGGGGTCTATTTTATAAATACCACAGGGTTGAGTGTATCGTTGTGTACAGAGAGGAGGGGTCTATTTTATAAAGACCACAGGGTTGAGTGTATCGTTGTGTACAGAGAGGAGGGGTCTATTTTATAAAGACCACAGGGTTGAGTGTATCGTTGTGTACAGAGAGGAGGGGTCTATTTTATGGTCCTTACCTGTGTTTCCGTTTCTTTTTCCTGGGCGGGGTGTCCACGTCTTCTGCGGGGGCGCGGGCCGTATTAATGGACTCTTTCTCCCGGAACTCGTAAACCTGGCCGTGGACGAACACGCCAGGCGTGTCAACTCACGCTCGTTTTCCTCATGAATAATCTGTGGCTGCATTATTCCCTTTTTTTAAACCAAGTTCCCTCATAATTATGCTACACCGCCACAAAAATCTTAAAAAGGAGAACTTATTAAAATAATCACATCAAACATGCAGTGCCTTATGTGCCTGGGTCTTATTCCCCTAAATGAACATCGAAAGCCCAGCGTTCAGTGACTCGTCTCTTTGATGAGCATTGGGGCTGCATAAGACCCCTCCGTTTGGCTCACCTGTCTGCACGTCTCACCTGTGCGCTGGTCTCACCTGTGTGCTGGTGTCACGTTTCTGCAGGTCTCACCTGTGTGTATCTCTCACCTGTGCGCTGGGATCACCTGTCTGCAGGTCTCACCTGTGTGTCTCTCTCACCTGTGCGCTGGGCTCACCTGTGTGCGAGTCTCACCTGTGCGTATCTCTCACCTGTGCACTACGCTCACCTGTGTGCGAGTCTCACCTGTGTGTCTCTCTCACCTGTGCGCTGGGCTCACCTGTCTGCAGGTCTCACCTGTGTGTCTCTCTCACCTGTGCGCTGGGCTCACCTGTCTGCAGGTCTCACCTGTGTGTCTCTCTCACCTGTGCGCTGGGCTCACCTGTCTGCAGGTGTCACCTGTGCGCTGGGCTCACCTGTCTGCAGGTCTCACCTGTGTGTCTCTCTCACCTGTGCGCTGGGCTCACCTGTCTGCAGGTGTCACCTGTGCGCTGGGCTCACCTGTCTGCAGGTCTCACCTGTGTGTCTCTCTCACCTGTGCGCTGGGCTCACCTGTCTGCAGGTCTCACCTGTGTGTCTCTCTCACCTGTGCGCTGGGCTCACCTGTCTGCAGGTCTCACCTGTGTGTCTCTCTCACCTGTGCGCTGGGCTCACCTGTCTGCAGGTGTCACCTGTGTGTCTCTCTCACCTGTGCGCTGGGCTCACCTGTCTGCAGGTGTCACCTGTGCGCTGGGCTCACCTGTCTGCAGGTCTTGGTGCCGATGAGGCGGGCGATGGCGCAGCAGTTGTCGTAGTACGTGTCGATCAGCACCCTGAAGAGGGACGCCTCGGCCCCGCTCCAGTCCACCGGCTCCGGGGGCTCCGAGCTCAGCTTCAGGACGGGGGTCTGGCAGCGCGAGTTAGCCTCTGCCCAAAACAAAACAAACCCAATGCCATCAGCCCTGTACCCCTCCGTCTACTGCAAGGACACCCCAAACCAAACGCTAGCAGCCCTGTACCCCTCCGTCTACTGCAAGGACACCCCAAGCCAAACGCTAGCAGCCCTGTACCCCTCCGTCTACTGCAGGGACACCCCAAACCAAACGCTAGCAGCCCTGTACCCCTCCGTCTACTGCAGGGACACCCCAAACCAAACGCTAGCAGCCCTGTACCCCTCCGTCCACTGCAGGGACACCCCAAACCAAACGCTAGCAGCCCTGTACCCCTCCGTCTACTGCAGGGACACCCCAAACCAAACGCTAGCAGCCCTGTACCCCTCCGTCTACTGCAGGGACACCCCAAACCAAACGCTAGCAGCCCTGTACCCCTCCGTCTACTGCAGGGACACCCCAAACCAAACGCTAGCAGCCCTGTACCCCTCCGTCTACTGCAGGGACACCCCAAACCAAACGCTAGCAGCCCTGTACCCCTCCGTCTACTGCAGGGACACCCCAAACCAAACGCTAGCAGCCCTGTACCCCTCCGTCCACTGCAGGGACACCCCAAACCAAACGCTAGCAGCCCTGTACCCCTCCGTCCACTGCAGGGACACCCCAAACCAAACGCTAGCAGCCCTGTACCCCTCCGTCCACTGCAGGGACACCCCAAACCAAACGCTAGCAGCCCTGTACCCCTCCGTCCACTGCAGGGACACCCCAAACCAAACGCTAGCAGCCCTGTACCCCTCCGTCTACTGCAGGGACAACCCCAAACTGGCCCTCCAGGCCAGCAGTACAGCAGTGCTGCTGCTTTTCATTCTTCCCCTCCAATCAGGACACTGGGTTAGTTAACGCTCTGGCCAATCAGTGCCATTAATCGATCCGTGAGACAGAAAGAAAATCATCAGCACAACTGGCCTCCAGGGCCAGATTAAAGTACCCCTGCCCTTTAGTCCTGTATGCTTTTGGGACAAATACATTTTGACACTGAAGCAGAACCCAGTGCGATGTGATTCACAGCCACAACTCCAATTCCCAGCACCAGCCTCTTAATAATAATGGGGTCTACCCTTGACTGTCCTATCCTGTTCCTGCTTTCAGCCAAACTCCCACTCCATTAAAACAAACACATTATACACAAGCGCCTCCCAAACGGCAGATTTGACGGGAGGGGGGTGGATGGGGGGGGGGGGGGGGGCTGCTCACCCGAGGAGCTGGTGGTCTCGTCCCTCTTGTTGTCGTCGTCGCCGGCGGCGTCCCGGTCGCTGTCCGTGTCCTTGGTGTCGGCGCCGACGGTGGGCGTGCCGGGGCGGCTCCCGCCGTTGGGGAGCCTCCCCCTGCGTCGCCCCGCCGGCCGCTTGGAGGGCGTCTTCGCCCTCTCTCTCTCCCTGTCCCTCTCCCTCTCCACGGCAACCGCGCTGGGCGGGTACTCCCTCACCATGCCGTCCTGCAGCGGGGGAGGGGGGGGGGACGAGGTTAGGCAGGAACAAACCCAGGGAAAGTGTTTGGTTGGACGAACTATAGATTTGTTAACCTGCCTTGGAGAAGCCATTGTTAAAGTGAACCCAGGAAACTCATACAAACTCCCACTGATAAATATGTGTGAAACATATATGTGAAATAGACCTGGGAAAGAATGAACTACAGCCAATATGTCACCCCACCCCCCACCTCATACATAAATCTTTTGACATTGCTCTTGGCACCAACAGCACACTTGCTTCAGAAGAATAATACATTTATTCATTTATTATTCTTCAGAAAGAGAATAATAAATGAATAAATTAAAGAAAGGCCTCCTCCGTTTTCTTTCCAGTGACCAAATGTGTACAGAAACCCCAAGCGCGGACCTCAAAAACGTGTTCTGCAAATATAACACGGCTTATCTTTCCACCAACAGGGATCTGTTCCGAATCCCTGCGGCGGAAGAGCGATGAGATCCAGACCCACACCTGTTCTCACAGTTAGCCTCTATTCACCGGCTCTGAGATGGGATTAATACCGGCTCCTACCATTACAGCCAATGCGTGTGCGGCGAGAGAGAGATCACAATCTGGCATCACGGAGGATGAGTTCACACACATACATACATACACACACACAAAAACACGCACGCACGCACACACACACACACATGCCTGAGAGGATGAGTTCACACACACACACTCTTGAGCGGAGGTTACACACACACTGAGAGGAGGACTTCACACACACACATACACACACACGCACTCACTCACACACATACACACTCTCACACACACACACGCACTCTCTCTCACACATGCACACACACACACACACACACACACACACACATACATACGCACACACACTGAGAGGAGGACTTCACACACACACACGCACACTCTCTCTCACACACGCACGCGCACACACACACACACACACACACACACAAACACGCACTCACTCACACACACACACTCTCTCTCACACACACACACACACACACACACACACACACACACGCACACACACGCACACACACGCACACACACTGAGCGGAGGAGTTCTCCGTGGGCACAGTAACACTTGCCTGCACCAGATTCATGTAGCAGCTGGCCCCACAGGGCTTGCGGTTCACCAGGTTCTCCATGTTCTTCCGCTTGTACGTGTTCGGCGTCGCATGGAAAGCTGGAACAAGAAGAAAAAAAGAAAAAAAAAAAGAGAGAAAGAAATAGAACTCCGGTTGGAGAGAAAGAAGATAAGCATGACAGGTGGGCCGGTCATGCAGTCTGTGCTAAAAGAGACGCCCCACCTGAAAGCGATCTACCCCCCCCCCCCCGCCCCCCCCTCAGTATTTCAACAGGAACAGATGCACAGGTACCACAACGGCCCACACGTTTACCATTTAAACAAGAAGATATAAGACTGGGCGCCGTGGTGTGGACACGGCGGATCAACTGTAGAGTTGGAACGTAAATCTGGATTACCTGTGGAGTGGGTGTGGGTACGCTCTATAGAAAGAGAATAAAGGCGAGGATAAGGTGGATGAATTGCACAGAACCAGAGAACCAGTAAATGTGTGGGTTAGGTAAGCAAACTGCACAGACAAATAAAGGCATGGATAAGGCAAGTAAGCTACAGGACAGAATAGAGGGGTGGATAAAGCAAGTAAACTACAGACAGAATAAAGCTGTGAATAAGGTAAGTATACTACAGACAGAATAAAGTTGTGAATAAGGTAAATATACTACAGACACAATAGAGGTGTGGATAAGGCAAGTAAACTACAGACAGGATAGAGGTGTGGATAAGGTAAGTAAATTACTGACAGAATAGAGGGTTGGATAAGGCAAGTAAACTACAGACAGAATAAAGCTGTGGATAAGGTAAGTAAACTACAGAGACAGATAAAAGTGAGTATACTATAAGTAAACTGTATAGACAGATAAAGGTGTGTACAAGGTAAGTAAACTGTACAGACAGAATGTAGGTGTGTATATGGCAAGTAAACTACAAAGGCAGAATAAAGGTCTGTATGAGGTAAGTAAACTATACTGGGGCACAATAAAGTTGAGTATAAAGTAAGTAAAGTAAAGTAAGTAAAACTGTACCAAGACAAACTAAAGGTGTGAATAAGGTAAATAAACTGCACCGAGACACAATAAATGTCAGTATAAGGTAAGTAAACTGTACCGAGACAGAATAAAGGTTTGGACAAGGTAAGTACAGTGTAGAGACAGAATGTAGGTGTGGATAAGGTAGGTAAACTGTAGAGGCAGAATAAAGGTGAGCATTAGGTAGGTAAACTGTACAGAGACAGAAGAAAGGTGTGGATAAGGTAAGTAAACTACAGAGACAGATAAAGGTGTGTGAAAGGTAAGTAAATTGTACAGAGACAGAATAAAGTTGAGTATAAGACAAGTAAACTGAACAGAAGCAGAATAAAGGCATTGATAAGGTAAGTAAACTGTACAGAAGCAGAATAAAGTGTGGATAAGGTAAGTAAGGTAAGTAAACTGTAAAGACATAAAAAATAAATGGATAAGGTAAGTAAACTGTACAGAATCAGAGTAAAGGCATAGATAAGTAAGGTAAGTAAACTGAAAAGACACAATAAATGGATAAGGTAAGTAAACTGTACAGAATCAGAGTAAAGGCATAGATAAGGTAAGTAAGGTAAGTAAACTAAAGACAGAATAAAGGCATGGATAAGGTAAGTAAGGTAAGTAAACTGTAAGGACAGAATAAAGGCATGGATAAGGTAAGTAAGGTAAGTAAACTGTAAAGACAAAGGCATGGATACGGTAAGTAAGGTAAGTAAACTATAAAGTCAGAATAAACGGATAAGGTAAGTAAACTGTACAGACAGAGTAACGGGGCAGGCGGCGTGCAGTGGACAGTGCTGGCGGGACACTCACGGTGCAGGAAGCAGTCGTATTTGAAGCAGCGCCTGCAGAAGAGCGTGTGGAAGGAGTGCAGGCTCTGCTCCCGCTTCACGGACTTGGCGTTGGGGCCGTCGATGTTCGGGGTGCACTCTGGGGGGAGAGCCCCAGGCAGCTGCTGCTCCGTCAGCTCTTTGTACCTGCAGAGACAGCCCCCCAACATCAACAAAACGCACCTAAAACTGCACATACATCCCAAAACACTATTCCAAATTTGACCTTAATTCTATAACCTAGTCACTGGCGGTAAAGCCATTTAGATTTCAAATCGCACTGAACCGACTTCCTCTCCTACAGGGACCTTCCACCAGAGCAGAGGTGATGATGACGACGATGATGAGACTCAACATTGCTGTTAATTAGCAAACTGAGCCTTAAGCTAATGAAACCAATTTAACTTGACTAATTGGAAACGTACATTCGATCAGCACTACGGGGAGATTTCGGGGGAGGGGGTTTTGGAAACACGTGGATGGGCGTACTTTTCTCTGAGTTCCTCAGGCGATCCTTTGTCCGGGAACATCGACGAGATGGCCTCGAATATCTTGTCGGAGGGGAACTTCTTGGAGCCCTCACTGTCCCTGCCTGAAAGCAGAGGAGGAGCATTGAGAATCATGGCTGACCAACGCTCAAACTTTTGCTTATCTTCCTACTAACGAGTATACAAGTCGTACACAAATTATATACGATTTGTCTACTCGATAGTAGGAAAGTGTGCTGATTTGGACACAGCCTCAGTGTCTACAGGGTCACAATGCCCACTAACCATTAAAATACAAAATCATGGCCAATTGGACGCAGCGATGCCACAGCACTGCTTCACCTGTCCCACAACTTCATTTAGCATCCATATAATGACATGGGACTGCATGTCTGAGCCCAATTTCCACCTTCTTCCTCACACACTGCTGCGAATGCACCAGGCCACAGCAACCTGTGGGTCGAGTAGGCCCCGTCGCAATCGTTTGATTCGATGAATCGGGGGTCTTAGCACCATAATGAAAGCGATACTGCCTCAAATCCTATTGGACGGCCCGGTGTAGGGGGCCTGGCCACGGGGATCGGTCTACACTGTAAACCCATTTGATTCCGGTGAATCATGCTGAATCGGGCGTTTTAGCACCATAATAAATGCGACACCAGACTGCCTCAAATCCTATTGGACAGCCCAGCGTTAAGGGGGCGTGGCCACGGGGAGCCGCCTGTCGCACCCTCAGAGCAGAGGCGGTCCTTCCTGCCGTCGCCCGTGTCGTCCCCGCCGCCGCACAGGTCCACCCTCTCCACCCGGTAGTCCGGGCGCTCTTCCTCCTCCTCGTCGTCCTCGTTGTCGCTGTACTGCGTGAGGGCGCTCACCAGCTCCACGAAGATCTCGTCGTTGATGAAGCCGCACTCTTCAGCGCGGACAAACAAACACACAACAGAAGACGAGAGTCAAGAGGGGACGTCCTGGTGGTTTATAAGGACTCGTTGTTAAAAGAGCCCCAAATGGCTGAGAATACATTTCTGGAAAACAAAAGCCTTCGAAGTTTACAAATGAGCTTCATTATCTCCGTAAGTCTGAAACATCCACCGAAATACCTACTTGGTTTTACACTTTCAGAATATGTGTTAATTCTTTTAGAGTTTTATTATTATGAGAAGCAGTAGCAATACTGGTAGTACTACCAGCTTTACAGCAATATTGGTAGACTAATTCAAATGATGCTTGGCTGCCGTTTTTTAATAGAAATAGATTTTATTTTTCCATTTCCCAAAACCCTGCTTAATAGAAAACCCAGCCCGTAAGTGGCAGGTAAAATACCCAGCTGGGACCCACCAACAGCAGCGCAGGCAAACAGCTGCTCAGCCCCAGCGTGGTGTGGGTCGTGACCATGGAGCCCCAGCATGGTGTGGGTCGTGACCCTGACTCTGAGCCCCAGCGTGGTGTGGGCCGTGACCCTGACTCTGACAGTGTGACAGGGGCTTTGACCCGCTCCTCACCTCTGTCCCCGTGGACCTTTCCATCGTAGTTTTTGATCAGCTCCTCGATGAAGGTCCCGTCCTGGTCCAGGATCTCGTCGCCCATGTAGGGGATGTTGTGCAGAACCGTCTCGTCCTCCACCTTTTCCCCACCGGAAACCAAAAAAGCTGTGAGACCTCCTCTTGTTACCCACGATTCCCCTTTTACTTTTCATTTTGGTCCAAAATCAACTCAGATTTAGTATTAACCCTTTAGGTTGTGAGATCAAATGTGCGATTAGAAATGCTCTCAACTGAACATTCTAATGCTGATGTCACAATCACTGCAGAGTTCTAGAACACTGACTTTTTAAGACATTCAAAAAAACCTGCGCTTCAGAGGGTTATGGCACCATTTATGTCAAACAGGCGAAACCAGAAGAGTGAGAAATTTCCGTTACCATGAAGTTCTGCTGCAGGGGGGACCAGGAGTACATCACAGGTATGGAGGCAACGGCATTCAGGGTCTTCAGGGGAATGACTTGCTTGGAAAATTCGGAGAAGCCACTGCCCACAGTGCACTGCAGGGGGAGGGGGGGGGGAAAGTTTGAATGCCGCGTGAGCCGACGCCCGTTTGTTATCGCTCGCGCCCGTGTCTCCACTCGCCGCAGAGCAGACGCGTCAGCGAAGCCCTGCCCCTCCCCCGGGGCTCTCCAGCGCTCCACTTTAGGAGCCTTACGCTCCCGAAAATTGATGTGCGCTAACCGGAAAAAAATCGTTCAGGAGCACATCTGCCGACTGGGACGCATTAGCGTGCTCCTAAATTTTTCAAATTAGGAGTGTAATTGCGCCTTTGAAAGATTGCTAGCGTACAGCCTTGGCCCCTCCCCCTTTTTAAATTCCCGAAATCATGACTTCCCATCGGGAAAATGCGCGGATGCTTTTCCATCAAGAACCACACGGTGCTTATAAAAAGAAGCAAAATATCTATATATTGCAAATGCAGTCTGATTCCCGAGGACGTGGAGCAAAATGAACAGCAGTGGGAAAAGCTGGGTGTAGTTCATCCGTTCAGCTGATCGTTCGACTGAACTCATTACAAGGGGGACATTACAAGGAACTCCGTGCAGGAACAGACGCTGCCTCTCTCCGTTTCCCCCAAACGGCAAGTTAGCTAATGATGCGTTTAACGCATCACGCCTAGCTCTGAGCTCCACATGCACTAGCGTGTGTGTATAATCAGACAACACACTGTACACACACGGAAAGGCCGCTAGCGTTAAACGTCAGACACACACACATACACACTTAAAGGAGTGAGATGTGGGAAAGGTTCACATGCATTTTAAATGCGTGAACTTAATTGTGGATATGCAACAGAAAAAGTACAGATACGAGGAAAAATGTATTTCCTCTCATTTTCTCATGGCCACTTCTCAAAGTCTGCCATAGTCTACATCTCAACCGTCCTTCTCTGAACCTACAAGAATTTTTTTTAGTCCAATTAATTTGCAGCCAAATCCAAAAGAATGGTCACTTTTTGTTGGACAGCTAAATCAGAGTTACAGGTCAGATTCAAATTTTCTGAAATGGACACAAAGTACAGCTAATCTGCAGGTGCCCACACACAGTTCTCATTTTTCAGTTGCATATACATCGTTGTTCCTCTCTTCAAGTACACGGAACACACATCGTCGCTCTGGATAAGAGCGTCTGCCAAATGCCTGTAATGTAATGTAATGTAATGTAATGTAATGAGTACTGATTGGCCCCCCAGAACCCATGTGATGATTCTGAGGCAATCCATGAAACAGCTTCATAAACAAAACCTCGAGTAGACAAATCAGTCAGCCAATTTAATAAACAAAGAGCATTCTACTGTACCGTACTGTAAATAGACATGTGAATCAGCCTTTGGCTTCACAACATTTTGAAACGGACATTTCCAAGTGAAAAACTGTGCATTCGTTCTTTGGACATTCGGTTAGAAGCTGTGACTCCACGTAGGCTGCGCGAGGGGGGGGGGGGGGCGTCGGGCGTATGGAGCGTGTTGTGCGGTGGAGGGGGGGGCGGGGGGGTGTATGGAGCGTGTTGTGCGGTGGGGGGGGGCATATGGGGTGTGTCGTGCGGTGGGGCGGCGGGGCGGGGGTTGTGGATGACCTAACAGTGTGGGTGCTGACCTCTCTGGTCCCTCGCAAGGAGCTTACGGGTGCCATGATGTTGACGGGCTGAATCCGGCGAAGCTTCCACTCCTGGTTCAGGATGTCGGTGCGCTCCGCTATCTTCTGCCGATTGGAGTTGAACATGCTCTGAGCCACAGGAAACAGGAAATGGAAAGGGGAGGGGGGGAAGGAAGCCGGAAATGTCGGGGAAAAGTAAACAGGAAACGGGAGTTAGCAGAGGGAGAAGTGGAACATTGCAAATGCAATGGAACATTTCATCTAAATGCCAAGCAGATCTAGCACCGCCAATCTAGGACTCCACGGTTCAGTGCAGGATGAAGAGCAGAGGGGGCTCCACGGTGTCCTGGCTAAATTGCCAACCTGGCTCTTGCAACCTGCCACCCAATCATCCCTGTTTAATTGGCTAAATAGCATTCACTCCCAGCCCGCCTCAGCTGATGTGTGGTGAGCTTTCTGGCACAAAATGGCTGCCATGCATCACCCAGGTGGGTGTTGCACACTGGTGGTGTCAGAGCTCAGTTTCTCCCTAATCACTAAAGCACTTTGAGTGTGAGAAAACAAATGCAGGGAATTATTAGTATTATTATTATTAGACTAAATAAATACTTCCAGAGACAGGGCAGTGATTAAATGAGTGTTAAAATGAGACTTCACAATGACCTCCGTGGCCATTTACTCTACTTAGTTCAAATGCATGTAATCTCAGTGTGGAGATCTTGGACTAACTCTACAGTCAGCATGGAGAGCCATATTCCTTTTAACATGGGGACTTAAACAGAGTGATATGGAAATGAGGGTGTCCTGGCTATGGGCTGGTCGAATGAAGCGGTGAGGACCCTTACCCCCCCCCCCCCAAGCCCCGCCCACCTCACCTTGACCTCGTCCGCTCTCCGGAACCTCTTGAGCTGCCGCAGCCGCATGTACTCGGACTTCACCCTCCGCCTCCAGCACACCGGCCCTTTCTCCCACCGCTTACCGGTCAAGCCCATGGCCGCCCTGCGGGACACAGCCAGCGCCGGGTCAGTCCGGCCAATCACGGGGGCCTCGTGCGCCGAAGCCCCGCCCCTCCCCGCCACCTGAGGTTCAGGGAACTCTGAACCTGGGGGGGGGGGCTCTGCTGCCTGAAGCAGTACACACACACAGTTCCCACAGCTAAGCGTTAAAGCCGCTCGCTTCGCCATTTTCAACGCCGGCGACCGCTTCGCGATCCGGCATCTCGAAGTAGAAGTAAACCTTGCCCTGCGTGAGACTGACATCAGATGCGCAAAACTCAATCTGGCTGAGAGCATTCCCTCTTAACCACGCAGCCTGTTTATACGCAAAAAAACACACCCCCCCCCCACCATCTGTATCAACACTTTAAAAAATCGCACAGGGTTTTCTGCTTAAAACACGCTCCTTTATTTCAGCCGAAGTCAGACGCTGCATTAGACGGATCGTGCTCTCCGTCTGAGCGCCAGACGGCTGGAGATTACCCAGCCGAGCCAGCCTCCGAGACTGCCGGATACAGCCCGGGGAAAGCCACCAATCAGCTTTCACGCTCCCAGGGAAGACTACCAATCAGATGAATGATAACATACATGATGGTGAAAAGGGGGGGGGGGGGGGGGGGGGGGGGGGGGGGTTTACACTTTGAAGAACATGTCGTACCGGTGGAACAAAAAATAAAATAATAATAATAATGCTAAGCTCATTCTGTTGCTATAAATGTGGAGATACACATTCACAGCTGGATCTTACAGTGCGTTCCACTTCCCTGAACCGAACCACAGGTGTCGTTCGGTGGATCTGTGTCTCACAGGGATCCTGCTACTCAGTGACACTGTCCACCAGCACAGCCAAAGAAAAACACACTTACACACCCTCCTTTGGAAAGGTATGAAGATCATTATCTGACAAAGAGGGGGGGGAAAGGGGGCTGGCAGTGTAGTGTAACAATTAGGTAACCAGGGCCTACAGCTCAAAGGCTGCCAGTTCATTTCTCAAGCTGGGCTGCTGCAGGTGTACCATTGTAAATATCTGGCTGTAAAAAAAAAATGGAATGTACATAAGAAATGTGACCTATGCAAGTCACTATGGGAAATAGAGTCTTTTTGCTTAAATGGAAATGTAAAAATCACTTCCAGTTGTTTATTATTTACACGTTATAGATTAATCAAACAGCTTTTTTGTTTATTGCAGCAAATTAAAAGGGATGTGGAAGCAACTTGATGAACCTGAGAGTTTTCACAAGCATGGCTTAATTTTTCCTCATTTTCGTCTTCACTGATTTAAAAAAGCCAGTTGAAAATTTCAGGCTCGTTCTAGGGTAGAAACATTCCCTGGCTTCTCACACGCGCACACACACACACCCGTATGCACACACACAGACACAGACACAGACACACACACACACACACACAAGCTGCACTTATCCTGCAGAAGACAACCAGCCAGGGCTCCTTCTGATGTCACAAACCATCAGCAGAGCTGCCAGTTTACTGCACTGGAGAGGACCGTGGCAGACCGCAAGCACCCAACAGCCCGGGGGGCGGGGCTACAGCATAATGCGGCAGGGAATACCCTGCCAATTAAGCTTTGCTAGGTAACACCACGGCCAATCACGGCTACCCGGCAGGACTCCGAGTGCTGAGAACAGGTGGCTCAGCTGGTTACCAAAGAACCTGCAAAGAACATCAAGTGCAATTTTATTACAGCGAGTTATGCTGTGTTTTCTTCACACCCTTCAGCACGAAATACCAGAACTAAAAAAGAAATAAAGAAATAAAAATCAGCAAACATGGTCAAACTATAATGTGTAAGTATTCTATAATAAACTAGCAAAAAATTTTGGCCCACTGAATTTTTTTTTTTTAGAATGTAAAATCATTTGCATTGCTTTCCTGAAGAGCATATCATTACCATGAGTGCAGACTACTCATTATAGGGGAACGAAAGACAGAAATTGTAGGACAATGTCAGTAGCCACTGTTTGTTTGGCTAAGCTGGATGATGGCGACACCGCCCATCCTACATTTAACGCAAGCTTTCACATTCATGGAAGAAGCAAATGAGTACTTCAAACTACTTCAATACTTCAGTACTTCAAACAACAAATAAACAACTTTATTTGCATAACAATATATTGCACCTTTCTTACTTTACTATTAAAGGTGCAGTTTGTAAGTAAAAAAAAAACACTTTTGTTCACATTTAGTTAAATTTCCATGACATACCAACAGATATCAATAAATTAAAAGCTCTAAGAAAAAATTCTGGTCTCTCTGACTGTCCCAGGCCCAGAAATCAGCCACTCAAAAACGTCACCACACCTGAATCTTAACAACCAATCAGGACAGCTCTCTGCCGGTCAATCATGTTGCGCGTTCACAGCGCTGTCAGAGCACAGAAACCATAGATATTGTGCGATAGCTAGCTTGTTGAAAAAAAAAAAAAAAAAAAAAAAAAACAAGAATGGAAGAGAAAAAACTGCCAAAAATACCAGTTCCACCTTTGACTACAACGGCGTATATACTGAGAAAAAACCAAGAAAACAAAGACGAAGAAAAGATCAATCAAAAGGAAATTAATCAAGTGAGAGACGACACTTGGTTTTGGTTTTCTTAGGGACTTAAAGGTCTTCAAAAGTGATATTGAACTTGCAGTATTTCTGCTGGGCAGGTAATTATCTTGCTTGTTCAATTTCGGTTGAAATTTGTATTATGCAGATGTATTTGGTTCCCTACGATTGTCACCTTTTTGTTTTTCTTTTTGTATCTGAGCTACAATGGATCTGTATCTCTAATACCTGTTCTGTATATTTTTTTCTCATATTAAAAAAAAACTGATGGAAGTGACTCAGGCAGTGTTCCATACCATCTGGCTTCAGATCTGGTCATTGTGGTATATGAAAAATGTTATTGCTAAGCACTGTCATATTGAAACACGCTCTTCCGTTGGGGAAATTGCTTTAAATGTCATGAAAAGGATGACTCGAAATCATGAAGTAATGACAGACAGAAGTTCCCTCCTAGCGTACCGACCGACCTTTAACCACCTGACGCAAACCACCAGAATCCTTCACGGTTGTTTTCATTTTTGGTCTAAAGAAGTCAATTACAAAAATATTTATTTTTCAAATATAACGAGCAAACATATCAAAACAGCACTCAACAGTATTGGCAGTAAAACGCACAAATTAACCAACAAGGTTTTTATTAGTAGCTGCGAATGGAAAACTCTTGAGTCGTTACGAGTAAAAACCTAGTATAAAAACCTGATGCGACTTAAATTTCGAAATTCTTACCTTGCTGAACATAAAATTTGCCAAGTTCTCCACTTTGTATGAAACAAGTGTAAATGCAGGCTAATCTTGCTACTGTAGTTATCTACACAGTTGATGATTTCAAATGTCACCAATACTTAACAACAGCAATGACGTTATAATGCTTACAGTAACTTCTACCAAGCTGGTACAAGGTAGCTACCTCGCTAGTAAATGGATCGGGGAATGGCTTGCCAACACTGACTAATTTGTGGGATGCCTGTTTTACCTCGGGAAAATGTTCGCGGTACTATAAAGTCTGTAGACTATGCAACTTAAATGACGATATGCAAATATATATTACTTCTCGAATAAGTCGTTTTAAAATAACCATCTACACACGCTAATGTATCTAGCTAGCTACGGTGGGGTTTAAAGTAATATCAGAAGCGAATACTACCAACAGAACCACTCAAACTCACAGTTTAAGCAAGCTGGCTAGCCAATGCGGTTGTGTTAAGTTTCGATGAAATAGATAAGAGGCTAGCTCATTAACTGTAAAGAATGACTGATATGTATCTGTACTGTACTAATGTTCAATTATGCCGATCTCGAGACAGAAATGTGGGTGCAAAAACGGGCTAGACAGCTTGACCTCATTTGTCATTTTATTGTACCGGGTCGATAGCTACTCTAGCTGTACTAAGTTATTTAGATAGCAGTAGCTAGCCAGTTAAATAAGTTAGCCAATGCTTGGTAACATTTAAACCGTCACGCTGCATCATGCGGGGTCAGAGACAGGAGGGAAGAAAACTTCGGGTTCTTCACTACCAAATAGGTATGATAATGTAACATTCTTTCTGCATCTAAATGTCAAGTATTGATCTAAGCGGACGTTAGCGTACTGGCATTATTTTTGGGCGACTAGCTACCTACTTAGCTATTATACAGTGAGCGTGCAGGCTGAAGTCAAATAATGTCAGGCTATAGCTAGCTAAAAAACCTGGCAAGCTAGCAGACAGTTTTCCCGGGTATCTCAATTTCAGTTGAGACATCCGGCCAGACCAAGCCTAGGCTGTAGAACAAAATACAGTATTTTTTTTAAAAAGTGATTGCTGTTGATTAATGTGGTTGCAGAATACCACGTTTCCTACCTGTTAACGCGATTGTCCAGTTCACATCCACTGATAAAAGAAAATCATTCAACGAACAGCACAGGATTAATGAGAACGGGCTGCTGTGCACCTCCCGGCGACCGCGAATACCGGCAAACTCGGATCTTACAAAGGGGCACCTCGTTCTATACCTTGATTGCTTCAATAAAAGCTTGTACAAACACATAAATATCTATACGGCAGATATTAAACCTGCAGTTGTCGGTCATATACCATCCAGTATTTATATTTCTATCGCTCGTGCTCGCTCGGGCAACTCAATTCCTTCTTTCTCCCCAATAATATCCGCCTCTTACTTCGGAGAAACGACAGACTCGACGAGCGCCAAACATATTGGCCAATCAGAGGGGCCTACCTTTAATATGCTTTGTGTTATTGGCCGAGACTGCTTGGACGCTACAAAGGTGCTGCCCAATCATAGGCATTTCTACAATGGGGGCCCAGGAATGGGGACATGTGGTGAAGTTCTCTTTGTTCGTGTATTTTTTTGAACATATTTTAGTTTTTAAAACGACGCACGCGCTGTTTTACCCCGTCTTTTACACGAACTACAGCTCTTGGTCGTTGCCACCGCTGTTATTGTTAGACCCGACTATTTAACTTATTGCTACAAGGCACATTACAACAGTCGTGGCTAGTCTGCTCTTTTTGGCCAAAACACCAAGCGTGCCAACATGCTTACAGAAGTATTTATAACCGGTTAGCTAGCTAGCTGTACGGTTATAAAACCATTATCGATTCCTTTCTGTGTCTTGCTACAATGGTGGGCATTAGCTATGTTGTTGCCTGTTGGTAACGATCGCTGGCATGCAGCCATGTCTCTGGTCAACGGGTTTACTTAAACCCACCCCCTTTTAAAGTGCAATGACACATTTTTTCAAATGAATTGGAGCTACACCTTCAATTCCAATTTCCCGAACATAATTCAAATTTTAATGTTTGATATTGGAAAATAATAGGAAAACAAACCTTTAAGCTTTCAGACTGCATTAGCTAGACACATTCAACTTTAATACTTCCACTTCACATGATTTTGACCTAGAATATTAGCCAAATTCCATTTGTCATCACAAAGTGCCTAATATTTTTTTAAATACTGAGATTGCGAGTTTTGAGATTGTAGAAAGCCAGCTGAAGATCAGCACTCCAATCTCTTAAAATAAGTGCTGAGGTAAGCATTGCAACACCGATCACCAACTTGGAATAATTTTACAATCTTTTATTTAAAAAGATTTAACAAAATATACTCAGCTGTTTAACAGTGCAAGATTTTAAATCTCATGATTTTGGGACACAAATAAGTCGCTACAACAGAAGTTGCACTAAAAAAAGGCCAGTAACACCCTGTTACATGGAATTTCCCCTGGTCTACCTGGAGGCAAAGACCTTGAGGAAGCTCCTATGGAATGCTGCCCATCTTCCCATGTTTCTCTTTTAAAGTCCTCAGTTACTTTCAAAAGGTATTAAAGTTCATCTTTCTGGGACAATTTTGACACGTGCTTTTCCACAAATTTGCTTAAACCATCCAAGTCTCTGTTTCCACCTTCAAATTTGATGGGATTCTGTTTGTTTTTACTGGGGGCCAGGTAGATGGTGGGAAATCCCTCTACTTTGTAGCTGTCGTGGGGCACGTCGTTGGCGGTGGCGTCCATCTTGGCGATTACCAAGTTCTTCTCGTGCTTGTACTTCTTCCCGAGGGCCAGATAGTCAGGCTCCATCTTTTTGCAGTGGCCACACCACGGAGCGTAGAACTCGATGAGGACATCCTTCTTTGGGTCCATGACGATATCGTCGAAAGTCTTGCCGACCACCACCTTCACTGGTCCTTTGGTACTCTTAGGAAGCGGCTGAGATTTAATGACTGGTTTCAATTTGCCTGTACGAGGGGGGGGGGGAAGAAATATCAAAATTCAGTGCTTCAGGCCATGAATTTCACAAAAAGGAAATGTGCAACTTCAAAAGATGAGGTCTGCACACCTGGCAAAAGTATAAAAAAAACAGGTGCTAGGAGGAAAAAAGTAAATGCATAAGTTATGTTCTCGCACACTATTATGCAAAAACTTATTGAATACTACAAATGTTTCAGAAAACATTTCCGAAACATTTTTGGTATTTAATATAAGTTTGTGCAAGGTACTATGCCAGAGTGTAGAACAATGAATTAAGATTTTATTCAACTAAAGGTTTTTTTTTTTGTTTTTTTTTTAACTGCCAAAAGCAAAGTTCTTGTACTACATACTACAGTAGTGATTTACTAAAGACTACGTTTGTAGCATAAATAAGACTATTTAAATTATCAGCAGTCAACTGTGCTGCTAATCAGAAGTGAACTTGAAGATAATGCTGATTGCAGAAGACAAGTCTTGTGCTCAGAAATTACATACTTCACATAAAACAGGACATTTTATTTTCCCGTTCACACATCTGGGAAAAGTATGCAGTAATCTGTAAGAAAAATTCATTTTGTCCATCCTAAATTAAATCCTTGATTTTCATTTCCACCACTTTTGTTAATTTCACATACAGCCAAAAAATACCAGTGAGTACCACACACCTTATAACCACACAAAAACTATACACAGCCCATTCTTTCTGCCTCTCCATAGATGGCTACCTTAATAGATCCTCACCTTTCTTGAAAGCCTGGACAAACTCCCTCAGGACATCGGAGTCGAATTCCTCAGGCTCCATGGCAAACTTCTTGCCTCCTTCTCCAAAAATCCCAGCATTCACCTCTTCTCCACTGTCGCTCAGACCCAGTGTCTTCAGCTCGTCAGCGTAGTCTTCCTCATCGGCGATCGCAAAAGTGTATTCTGGGAAATCCTTGGCCACCTCCAGAACTTTGCCCCTCCAAAACTGGGTTGCTACAGTGAAACAGGCATTTATGTAATAATAGTGAGTGTACTTCAACAACAAAAAAAATCATTTAAAATATTAAATTCAATACAGTGATTTAAACATTGTACTAATAAATGTGGTATGAGGATCAGGTTGGGCGATGATCACATACCAACTCTGTAGTCAAAGCTGAAGTCAACTCCATAGTACACAACCACCAGAGGGCGACCTTTGTACCTCTTGGCATCATTGCCTTGCTTTCTATGTCCAACTAAAGGAATAGCATGTTTGGCAAAGAACTCTTGCAGTTCAGAAGGAGAAGTGGAATCCTGTTGAAACAGAAATAATTAATTAAAAAAAAAAAAACAACACTAGATTGACAGCAAACATTATACCATACAATTAATATGACTTAGACTGAGATCCAATTATTCAAATTCCTACCTCAGAGTGATGCTCATTACCAATTATTTTAATGACTGTTACTCTGAATAACCACAATTACTAATATTATTTTTTAATAGAAAAATGTTTTCCAGTTTCCATTTTAAAATGTTTACGTCATATGGTTATTAAAAGTAGATAAATTGCACTGCATTTGGCATTAATTTGGCCCTTACAGCTTCACAATTTCTCATGCTTGAAATGCATTAGCATCCATATATGAAACATAACTTACTTTAATTGTTAATGTATACGAGTTTGCTTCATATTTAGACTGGAATTTTTCCGGGTGCATCATGACCACTTGTCCAGGGGAAGCTTTGAAAAATTTGGCCACGTCGCTGTCGAACGAGTGCCGGAACTTGAAATCCTCCCTTAAGACATTGCCTAGGAAGCAAACAAGTCAGATGAGCCAAATCCCTGTACGTGCAGTCAGAATAATTTGTCTCAGGTCAATGATTGAGAAATTTATCAAACAGTACTGCATATGGCTAGAGTTTTCAACGGGGGGGGGGGGGGGGGGCACAGACCCCTGGGGGTTTCTTAAAGGTACTGTGGGGGTCCCTGCCCAGACTTGATATGCAATTACTATATAGATGTGTAAGAAAAAAAAATATATATATATATATATATATATATAT
Source organism: Anguilla pacifica (assembly GCA_039654925.1). Lineage (NCBI taxonomy): Eukaryota > Metazoa > Chordata > Actinopteri > Anguilliformes > Anguillidae > Anguilla > Anguilla pacifica. Next base: position 7,208,027 of record CM077291.1, on the reverse strand, counting down.
ATTTTTTTTTTTTTTTTTTTTTTTTTTTAATGAAACTCTTTAACTTGTAAAGGGGGTCCCCTTGATGCCTTTGAGTCTGTGTGGGGGTCCGTGGATCAGAAAAGGTTTAAAACCCCTGCTGGAGAAGGTATACAGGACAGGTGCTTACAAGCTTCTTGATAGACTTCATATGCGGCATCCTGGTCACTGGAGAAAATTCCAAAGATGGCAACATCGTCTCCATCCTTGACAAATTCCTGGGCTTGTTTCAGCGTTTGGACTAGCTTCGACGGAGGACCCGCCTGCTCACTCATATAGTCAACAATGCCTGGAGAGAGGAAGACAAAAAGCGACCTTCAATTTAGATTTTCAGAAACAACCAGCTCTATTTTTCCCCATGCACTGTCAGCAAAATATTCACTGGAAGTGCCACACAGAAGCTGTTCACCTTTTTGGATCTACAAAAAGGTGATTTTGTGTAAACCAGTTTGTCCTTACTAGAATGCAGGCTGGCTCCCAGGTAATGGAATGCAATTAGAGTAAAAATTAATCAAACCTTTTCTGTAAAAGATGCCAATACTTGTTCCTTCCATTTAAAAAAAAATTTAGAATATATTATGACTAATTTTAACAAGCCAATAAGCACTAGAGGGTAAAGGTAGATGAAGAAGTGACAATGGGTTTATGACTTTCAAAGACCTATGTTTACTTGAAGTCTTGCACTTCAGGAGTGAAAACATTTCAGTCTCCTGCAAACTATAACTAAATGCCTACTGAACGAAAAGTTTTTGTTAAAAAGATCAGTCTAAGACATACCATACTTCTCTCGTGGTCCGTTGTACTCGTAAGGTTTGCCCTTCCTGAAGATTTTGAGGGTCGGGTACCCGGAAACCTCAAACCTGGACGCGACCTCGCTCTCCGTCGTGGCATCTACCTTCGCCAGGGGAATGGGGGGCGTGCGTTGGCTGAGCTCTTTTGCAGCCTTCTCGTACTCTGGGGCGAGCTTCTTGCAATGGCCACACCTGGATACCAGTGCCAGAGTTCAACGGGGAATGAACACGAAGCTAATGAAGCAACTACCTTTGAAAGCCACCAACAAACAGGGGAGCAACAGGAAATTCTGGTCCCTGTGTCAATATAGTCTCCCCCTGAACCGGTGAAAGACTATAACTTTTTAGTTTTTAAACACCCCTGCCCCCACCCTCACACCCAACCCCCTGCCTTTGGGCCCTGGGTAATCAGTTCCACTATTCCTCCCACTAAACAGCACCACTGACCACCAAGTACCTCGGTCATAAAACTGGACAAAACAGGGAGTTGGAGTACGGTGTTTTTGCCTGCAGAGGGAAAAAAAAAAAATCGGCTTCTTACCAAGGTGCATAAAACTCCACGAGTATAATGTCAGCGTTATTGACCACATCGTCGAAGTTGTCCTTGGTCAACACCATGGTGGCCTCTGGTGGAGGCTTCCAGTCTGGCTGGGCCACCTCTTTCACTTTGGACACAATCGCTGCAAAACAAACGTCCAGTAACAGCTCCATATTAGAACATTTGATTAATGTGAGCAACTCATTAGTGGTCATTTCACATCTAGTGTATTTTATGTTCCTACATTCCTTTGTCTTTGAGAAATGCTTTCCGTAAATCCCGAAGAATACCTTGCTCCGTACGGTCCCCATCGTAATCCACCGGCTCTCCTTTCTTCAGGATTTTGATGGTGGGATATCCACTGACCTCGAATTTGCTCCCGAGAGAACTCTCTTTAGTGGCATCGACCTTCGCCACTGGAATTGGTGGGTCGTTTTCTTTAAGCACCTGAGCTATTTTCTCATATTCAGGCGCAAACTGCTTACAATGTCCACACCTAGGAGGAGGCAGGGTGATATTTCAGTGCCATGGCCATATAAAGAATCAGAGTAGAATTTAACTGCATCTCATTGCGGTTGAAGATTGCTGTGAGCCTTAACAAAATAATATTGGGCATTCCAAAATAGGAGACAACAGGTGAAGGAAAAGTCTTTTTTATTTTATATTGTTCTTAGAGTTATGAGGAACATTGGCTGCAGTACATCAACTTAGGATCTTACCATGGTGCATAGAACTCCACCAAGACAGTATCCTTATCTTCAATAAAGGTGTCAAAGTTTTTGTCAGTAAGTATCAACACCCCATTTTCTTCTTTGACCTCTGTGCCATCACCTTCGTTGTCGTCGTCGTCATCATCCTCATCGTCACTCTCATCATCACTGTCAGCCTCTTCTACCACTTCATCTAGAACGCGGAGAATTGGAATACAACCAATTACACACACCTGGCCGGACATTCACATGCAAAACAGCAGAAACCGGAAAATATATATATATATATATATATATATATATATATATATATTGGACAGCCGCCAGCGCTATGTAGTGTTCTCATGTGGCCAAAAACTTACTTGATTGCTGTTAAATGTCACGAGAATTTTTAAAAGGTCAATGGCACCTTGAGACGAACGGTCTCTAGCCAGCTACATATAATCAAATCTTATCTTTCCTGTTAACATAGGCGAGATGGCTAGCTTGCACTTACCAAGGCCGCTTCTTCGTCAACGACCCAAATGCATATCGTAGGCTACATCCAATTAACCTTACATGCTTCCTAACGTTAAAACTGAGCAAATTGCACAGCATTTCGTCATTGATCAAGCACGTCTGAAGCCCAACGCAGCCGCGAAGCATGCCAATTTCGGATAGCGTTAGCTCAGCTGAGCTAACTCGGCTAACGTACATTTGTGGGCGAAAAGGACACAAAAGAATAGGTAACTGCAAATAAAGCCGAGTTTAAATGGTAGTGCGTTGAACAATGACTTACCATCCTCGCACCGCGTTACTACAAGAAGCTGCGTTAAACCCAGCAACATAAGCAGCCAAAATGCTGTCCTTCCTTTCATTGTATTAAGTATATCTATCTGCAGGATGCACCGCAGCTATTTCCTAATCCTGTTCACGTCGTGACACCGTTGTGCAAACCAAGCTGCACAGGCCTACAGATCAGAATCTAAGCTTATCGAGCTTCTTAACTTGGGACACCTTGCAGACCCCGTTTTCAAGTGTTGAATTGTACTTGACTGTCTACCTTTTCTAACAAATGTGAAACATTCCTTTAAACATGGGGTGTTAAACTTGAAATTGTCTGAGTTGCCACGGTCCCATTGGCTTTAAAAATTTGCTTCCAACCAATCGCACACTGCCACTTAATTCGTGGAAGCAAGAACGTTCGAAGTCGCGATTGGTTATTTAAGTACCGTTTTCTTTCCGATTGGTCAAATTCAGGCAAAAGACATAAAACACCGCGGGGGGAAACTGAAAAAGGAAACAAGTGTATCAAAGTCGTTATGCGAGTGCAGTAACTTCAACTGTGCCAGTGACCTTAGACAGATATCTTATCTTAATTCTAAACTTAATTTTAGAACTTTAAAGCTGTATTTTACCCATTCATGCAAACGTCCCAGTACAATTACATCTAATTACTATTAATTGTATAATTTCCCATGTATATTTAACCATCTGCATTCAAGCAAGAAGTAAGCACTTTGGCTGAGACAATATCTTTCCTGGTTTCAGGTTTTCCACTCAGACCAGTTGCTGTTCTTGGGAAAAGGCACTTCCCTCTTGTGTTACACGTCTGGGTTAACTAAAGAACCAGACTGCTTTTAAAAACATCTTAATTGTGCTTTGTTGTAGAGCTTACTTGACTTGTCTGTTGCTCAAAAGCCCTTTATTATTACATGGTCAACCTGTTTGGTAAGAGTTCATATAAGACCCAATTTATATGTTCTTATATGTTGTACAATTTGTAAGGTGCTCCCATCTATTCTAAGTGTAACAAACAAGAAGATGAAGTATGAAGTATTTTTAATATCCAATCGCATGTCACTGCAGCCCCATTATTCCAATTCAGCTGGTACTCAAAGTGGGTTGTGTTCACCTGAAGTTAAAATCTCTCAATCTATCCTTTAATCAAGGTTGATGGTTTAATGATGAAAGTAGTAATGGTTGCTGCACAAAAGTGTATACACAAAATACATTTTGTTTAACTATATAAGCACGTGTTCTCTCATCTCAGAATTGTCAGAGGAATTTACAGTGAAACTGTCCTCTAATGCAAAAAGATTCTTCTCATGTAACAATGCCATAACATCACTAGGATATATAAAAATGATGTCCTTCTGTGATTTCACAAATGAAAATTAACTACAGAATTACTGGAGGAAGACAAATATTTGTCATGTTATCATGTAACAGTCACTCTCTTATGGCTGCCAGTCCAGGCAGAACGAGTCAGATATTGTGGACAGTTCTGCGTTTTATTTCAAATTCCCCTTTTTGGGAATTCCAAACATGAATACTTTTTTTTTTTAACCACCATCAAATATACCCATAATTTGTGAAGCACACCATCCTACACACAAAAATGAATGTCATATTAAATAATGAAGTCTATGGTCAAGGGTTAGAATGTGGTACCAGCTGTCTGAAAAAGTATTTATCCTGAGCAAAATGGTTCACATCAAAAAATATTCGGAAATTCATTCTCAAGCTCAAGTTCCTCATATCAAACAATGCCCACTATTCCCTGAACTGATTGCAGCATTATGGAAAATTAAAAGCCCTTTCTCTATTTACGGAACTAAATCTTTCACTGAAATAGCCATGTCAAAAAATACAGCTAAAGCACTGTTCATCTAAACAGGGTAATCACACAACTTAACATTCAATCGATATGCAATTCAACAAAATGGGTTTTTTAAAAATCCCATATAATTTTTTGGATAACATTTTTTTCTTACGTTATGAACAGCATGAGTTGAGTCCCCACCAAATTAATTCACTCACCTGAGCTACACCCTATAGGCAAATTACCACACCTCTTTGCAAAAAGGACACACGTTTCCTTCACGTATGAGAAACATCCAGGCAATGTTTACTCAGAAACTGCAGGGGGAAGTAAACAGTATAGTCTTGTGACACGTGGCACACTGTGCAAAGCTAATGAAACCTTTTTGCTTTGAGCAGTCTGAATCATGATGCATTCAGTGTTGCGTTCAGCTCTTACTAAGCTGGTCATGAACTCCCCAGTGAATCACGCACCAGGCCAAGCTTGGATCACACTTACACGTCTCTCACTTACACATTTATTGACCTCAGTTTACCCGATATCCACCCATGAACAAAACCTCATCTTTTGCCATTTTTTTTTCAGTCTCAACACAGAAAAAGAGATCAGAGAAAGCCAACAAGACTCAATTGGAATACTGTGTGGTTTTTTTTTTTAATGAGGTTGACCACATTGGTCAGGTCAAAGTCTACAGACTCAAACCAGGGTTCCTTAGTTACAGACACTGGGAAACCTCAAGGGGCTGTGGGATTAATGGCAGTGATGTGACACACGGTTTGCTGAACAGTAATTGGCTGGAACTTGACTAGAGCCGGGGGCAATGCCGCTAAGCCCTGGAGAGCAACATTAAAAAACAGACAGGGGAACTGTTGAGCAAATAAGAGATGTTTCATGGGGAGAGCCTTCCCATGACATTTCCAAGGAGCAAGCTGCTAAATTAATCTCATTGTGCTAGTTATTCAGGTTTAATGAATGCCAATTAGAAGTCAGGATAAATTCAAACACCCACTCTCTTCGTCAACGACCCAAATGCATATCGTAGGCTACATCCAGTTAACCTTACATGCTTCCTAGCGTTAAAACTGAGCAAATCGCACAGCATTCCGTCATTGATCAAGCACGTCTAAAGCCCAACGCAGCCGCGAAGCATGCCAATAGGTAGCAGCATTTGGGGCAGAAGAAAAGTGTAATAAAAGTACATGTATGTATATGAAAATTCTGTATTTATTTAATGTTTACACGGTATAAATATCTTACAATGAAGTCATATTTCAAATGAAAACACAAAGCAGCGCACACACACACACACTTTTAAGCTTTTCGACATGGACCCATTACTGTAAAGACAGCCTGTCTGAGAGACACAAACAAACCACAGGTGTGACGGCTGTTAACTCAGATAAGCAACCGGGGAAGAACAACATTTATTGACCTTGCTCTACATTGAGGATCCAAGATTTCAATCCAAATGTACTTTAGAGTACAACAACCATTAAACCATCCACTCAATAACATAGTGTCCCATTCAAGATCAGGATGGCAAAGCTGTTCAAGAAAAAAAAAAAGAATCCTCTTTAAATTCCCTTTAAGAAACTCTAATGGATGCCATTTCTACACTGCGTGCTGGTTCCATGCAGACACAAAGGCAAGTCCAGCCAGTATGGCTACAGGTACCAAGTGCATCACCTGTTCTTCAGCCAGAGCAGTTATAACCAACCCTGTCCCTGGAGATCTACCATCCTGCAGGTTTTCACTCCAACTATAACAAAGCACACCTCACTCAACAGCTAAAGATCTCCTTGAGCTGCTAATTGGTAAAATCAGGAGTGTCAAATTAGGGTTGAAATGAAAACCTGCGGGACGGTAGATCTCTCATGGTTTCCTACCCACTGAGCCAGAGTTTAAGTGCTTCTCAGGTGTCTTGTATCCCAGAATCCTCTTCTCAGGCCATTGCCGGGATGAAGTACTGCAGAGATACGTCTTCATGCAGCAGAATGAAGTGAAGCATCCTCTTGTTGACAATGTCTGTTTGTTTTATTTTTTTGCAGGGAGAAATAAGGGGACATTTGTCAAGGATTAGAAATTAACACCAGACGCTAATGCGGTGCTTAAAATCAAATACCAAAAATTCAGAATGAGCAGATGCTTAAATTTTTTTTTCTGCTAATTTTGTGAAAGTGGTATATGTTAATATGTTCTTGGGAGGCCTTGGGGGTTTTTTAACTGGTCTTTCTAACCAGCCTTCCTTGCATTTCACGGTCTAATAGTGGCTCTCTTGGTATTTCTTTAATTCTCGCCATCTGGTTATCTGCTGTGTCTTGTTCATTTTCGGGCATATGAAATGTGTGTATCCTCAGAAGGACTTTCTGGATAGAATCCCTTACTAAACTGGAGAGCAGTGTATGTAAATATGGACACTCAAGAAAACACAGAAGAATTAAAAGATGTGTTAATACGTGACGTTAATACGTATCACACAAGTGTTTCATCGCTATCTAGCGACCCACGCTGGTTGACCGGGCGCCCAGCGGCTGTATATTAAAGCCACGTATGGCAGGCCTTCGACCCGACTCCGCTCTGTGTGAGCTCAGCCGTAGTCTGCGGTGTGAAAAGAAGCAGCTGGTCACACCGCGTGTTTCACAGGCAGACCGCAAGCATCTACACACCCAGAGTCGCGCCCGAATGCAACTGAGTGGGGTGGGAAATGGGACACGCTCAGCCCCAAGTTGGGTGCCAAATTTTCAGTCTCAGCACAGAAAAATAGATCAGAAAAACAGATGATATTCAATTGGAAGACGGTGTGGGTTTTTTTAAATGTGGTTGACCACATTGGTTGGGTCAAAGTCTACAGACTTGAACCCTGGTTCCTTAGTTTATTTATAAATATATATGAAAAAATATATATAAAATTTACATTTTTTTTTTTTTTTAAAGAACCAAATGAGCAGGAGCACTTACTGCACATGGCCTTGCTGGGGTTGACCTGCTGCCCGGCGAGGAGCTGCTGAAGCTTCTTGATATCGACGCGAGCGTGGGCCATGGCTTCTGGAGCCCTGCCTTGGCTTTGGCCCTGAGAAGCGTCATCGCCTGCGGAGAGCAAATGACCGAGTGAACTAAAATCATGAACTGAATTTTTTTTTAAATAGGGAAAGTGGGCAACTTCATCAAATGGGGTTACTTTCAAGTGGCACAACAGCTAGTTTCAGGCGCTGAAGTAAATCAGGATGCAGGTGTGGTGCTGCAGTAAGGAGACGATAATTCTGAGCTGCATGGGAAGTTCAGATTTAAGCTGAGAGAGATGCACTTCTCGCGTTAAAATATCACTCAGCTGACCAGAATATATTTGTTACACTGCTTTTATACCGGACACAGCAGTTGCATTTGGAGGTTATTTGGGGGGAAAACAAACAGTTTCAAGGAAACCAGTGAAGGCAGGTAAATTTTAAATATTTATCATTTCACAGCATAAAAACAAAGACACAGTAAAGTTGGCCTTTCCTGGGTCAGGGTTAGGGTTAGGGTGAGGGTGAGGGTGAGGGTGAGGGTGAGAGTTAGGGTCAGGGTCAGGCAATGCTACAGGTTTGGGGATTCCCAGCTGAGCAGTAGGGAGCTAAAGAAAATGGGCATATTTCTATCCGCCAATGGCCACCGGCATTGTCCCGGCCAATCACGGTGTTCATGGTGACCTCATGGTAGACAGGTGGAGGTCTGCATGTGCACCTGTGGCCCAGGGGGGGGGGGATGTCCCCAAAACACCGGAGGAAGAAAGAGTGTAACTCACTCCAGGTAGGGTTTCCAAGATCTTTGAAGTGCGTGGAGACAGACACCAGGTCCGTTTCAATCTTCAGATTCATCTCACCATTTCGATTTGCCTCCACCACCTTAAAAACCCATTTTAAAAATCTATTTATGACATCCTCATTCTACATTTACAGTCATAACGTAACATACTCCACAAATATTTCACTTTAACTTCTAAGATATAACAAGGGGTCACATTTTTTAGAGTGCACTACAGTTTTTTTCTTTGTGCAGAATATTATCACCTACAGTTTTAAGAGTCTAAAACCCCTAAGGACTAAATTCTTTATGAACTGTGTCTTGCTTTTTTACTTCCTTCCGACTTACCAGTTGGTTCGAAAGGTTCTTCATTCTATCCACCACATTCTTCATTGTCTTCAGAGGTGGCAGGTATATACTAACCTATTGAAAGTCACAGACAGATTGACAAGTGAGACTTAAAGAGTAACTCAAAGGGGATCCACCAAAGGCAAAAATTAATTTTAAAGCATTTTTTTTTTGTCCAAGGGACATTCGCTCAGTCCCACCTTGCTGCCTTGGTGGCTACACCTGCAGGTTAAGGTTTTGTCTTAAATTATGACAAACCTGTTAAATCAAAAGAGCATCATAAAGCACCCGCTGAAATCTCAGACGTTCACTTCAAAAACTCAGACGTCACCATCAAAAGGAGATTCCGCTAACGGCTTCAAACACAGCCCAGTGGGGAAGGACCGTGCGACTCACGTCAAAGTCAGGCACGCTGGGCTCCTTGAAGTCCTGCCACAGCCTTCTGGGAATGACGTCTACGGGAATGTCGTGCGTGACGAGCCGGCTGACGCTGGACAAAGAGGGCTTCAGGAGTTTGGGGGGCGGGGGGGGGTTAATGGAAACAGAATCAGATACCAATCAATAATGACCCAGGTTCTATGTCTGCCTCTCATTTCATATTCCAAAGATATCTAGATGGAGAAATGTTAAATAACACCATCGGCTATTCACATGGCCTTTTATCGTATACTTTTATTTAGCCTTCTGTCAACCAAACCCCTGCATGTACTGTGGGAGGAGCTGTTCTTGACCCACAGACCACAGACAAATATGTGTGTGTGTGTGTTCTCCCAATTTCTCAGTCGCGTACAGGCATACACAACTGGACCCGGGCTATTGATTCAGGAGAGCTCAGACAAGCAAATGTTCTCCTCCAAGCAGTTTTGGGTCTCAGTTCTGTCTCCTGACCCAACCATACCTAACCCCCTTCACAGCCTCCATCACACTACAATGTTCTTCTGTCAGAAAAAGTCAAGCAGCACCACTTCTGATGATAACTGGCATTCGCCGATTTCTACACTGGACATGCATTTTAAAAACAGAAATAAAAATAGTAGCATTACAAGGCTGTGGCCCTCTTACCAGTTCAGCTGCCACGGTGAGACAGGGACAGTGCTTCTTGGTTAGCTTGATCTTCAGGGACCTGGCGTTCTGGGCCGTTTTCAGAGCCCTGGACATGTACTCGGGCTGGAGCTCCAGGTAGATCTCGTTAGCCTCTGCCGACACTCCCTCCAGTTGAAACTCATCAAAGAAGTTCGCCTGCATAGATGTTTGAGAGTGACGTCATTGATAACGGAGCTAGAATAACGAATCATAGACACCTACAATCCAAGAGGTGTTACGGGGCTGTCAAAATAGAAATACACAGAACAGATTTAGCACATATATTAACATTATACTGCCTGCTCTGGATATTGTTTTTTATTAAAAATCTGCCAAATATGAACCATCTAGCAGAATTACTAACCATGTATATCCACTGCGTTAAGTACTTTTCGAAATAATCATCAAGGTTATAACTTAGCAAAACGTTCCACGATGAATATGGACATTACCTGAGATAACTCGCACCACATACTGACGCCACCATTGGCCACTTTGTCAGAAAGCATGAAAAAGAGGTTGTCGGTGGTGAGTCGCAGCGTGCAAGTCTTCGTCAATTTCGATATTGTATTCACCACACCTGGGTAGTAAAGGGACAGACGTTGCCAAAACAAGACATACTAACGCTTGCAAAAGCGATTTGGCTAGCTCTTACTTTTTCTGACATAGCAGGAATTGTACTCAGCGATTGTTGACGCCAAATTCGATAACTCGGAAGTGCTATTTAGATGTTTACCTCACTCGTACCAGCGCAAGTATACTAGCTATTTGACACGACAGCTAGACTAACGTCAAGTTATACGTAGCTAATTTTAATTAACTTAGACAGTTAACTAACTTAGCTAGCTAGCTAAGTACCGTTAAATAGCTAGTATAACATCAGACCGTATCATATGAACCTTACTTAACGTTACCTAAGTTAGGTACTAATAAGATAGCTAGAATAAATGAAAGATCACACTCACGAGTAAAGTGATTAAGGCAGCCTACGTCTACCATCTTCGCTCGGAATTTCATTTTGAGTTGATTGTGTCTGTAATTCAGTTAATATTTTAACAATTCCGTCCGATACTGTGTTGTAAGGAAAGTTCAAACTGTGGCGCTTGAAGTACGGCGTCATTAACTGTCCCCAAGAAACAAGACATGGGTTAGCTATATCGTACCGTGTAGTTTTAGCGCGTTATTTTCAACATCTCCACGAGAGGGTGCTGCAGACCTTTTCAATTAATTTCATCGTGGGCACTCCACTGGAGCGTTGAAAAACAAATAACAAATTATATTCGTGGTAAAATAATAATAATAATAATAATAATAATAATAATAATAATAATAATAATAATAATAATAATAATAATAATAATAATAATAATGCAAAACCATGTATTGATAACGCTGCTAAACAAATGGTAGAAGTGCCTATACACATAAGATAAGAGTTGTCTGTAAACTGTTTTCTTTCACTGAATAGATTCAACTGCTGGGTGGTCGGTACACAGTTTGGGCATATTTTTTTTATAGTTTATATGTAAATTTGTGTGAGTTAAACTTGTACAGTTTGGAGAAATTAACTCATCTTTTGTCTCAGCTAAATTGTAGCAGCACTGCAAATGCTGTCTTTTTTGGAAACGGTTCATTGTGCATGCATGCAATGTTACCAGATGCATAGGATTTTATTCCCAAAAAGTATTCTTCTCCTACTTATATTGGCCCCTTTTAAGACGTCTCCCCATAATTAATTATTTTTATTCCCTATCGATAATTTATTCTCCGCTACTTCCCGAATGAAATCTTTCAATTTTTTAAAATATATCCACAACCAGGTGCAGTTCTTAAATGACTAAATACTGACGCAGTTATTAGAGTTAGATTTTTTTTTAAAAATGGTTAACAGATGGCGTAATGACTGTTTGCCTTGCTACCACAAATTATTAGTCCATGCTTTAGTAAACCGTGACATAGGATGTTCTGGGTGGTAGGGCCCAATTTGCGATCTTCTCTTGGGGTCTTAAATCCCCTGGTGGTGCCATGTGCACATACGCAAGATTCTTTAGAATAAACATTGAATAGGTTTAATATACAAATAGATTTGAAGTGCTTTGGAGTGTTCTACAAAGGTGTGAGATTTCCTCTTTCAGTTCTGTGCGTGAGAGAGAGAGAGAGAGAGAGAGAGAGAGAGAGAGAGAGAGAGAGAGAATGACGACCTCATCTGCGTGGAGGAAAGCGCGCGTTCAGGCATTTTGCGAATTCTCAGCATCTCCAGTTGAAATTCCTTCGTTGGGGGATAGCCAGGGGTACCGCTGTGGTCCGCGCGCAACGGGTTATATCGGTTCGTGATCAGCGTCTGGAAAGGGGCATATGATTGCGATGCCACAGCTGGAATATAAAGGAGTGGCTGACGTTTGGAATTAATAATGTTTTACTACAGATATTTATTGTCCAGCTGAAACAACATTGTAAGCGCAGCGCATGAGTGCCAAATCGTGGCAAATCGTTATGGATGAAAATGCTCTCCTTGTGTCCAAACTGTTCATCGTGGGCATCTTAAGTAAGTAAAACATTCTTATATATTTTGTACATGTGAGGTTAAAACAACAACGTGTTGTTCTTGTTGTTGTTGTTGTTGTTATTATTATTATTATTATTATTATTATTATTATTATTATTATTATTATTATTATTATAAGAAAGAATTATAAGAAACCGCCCGATGAATGTAAAATCACTCTCAGCAAAAGGGTTTCTGGGTTGTTCATTCAGATCCAGTAACATACAGAATACTTAATGCCGGTTACTTCCTTTCAGTATTGTAACCTATAGCTCAATATTTAGCCACTGAAGCAATTCGTATTGAAGTGGTTAAAAATCTAAGTATGAGTTACCTTTATATTTCTGTGACCGGTTGTGGTCACCCCTTATTGCTTATATGTACTGTACGAACGAGTTTTAGAAGTATATAGTTTTTTATATGATGTTCGTTTCGATTGGGCATCCACGAATCAAGGTAGAAGCGGCGAATGAATGAGTGCATATATACATAGGCTCTATATATATGTGTGTGTGTGTGTGTGTGTGTGTGTGTGTGTGTGTGTGTGTGTGTGTGTGTGTGTGCGTGTGTGTTGAAAACGGAGCACGCAGCAGTAGCTAGAAGTAGGTTACTTTAAATATCGCTTTAAACGTTGTAAGTGCATTAAATCATGTGTCATTCATAATCATGCAAATAACGTAGGCGTCAGTAAAATGTTAATATGTCTGAAATGTTACATTTAAGGCATGACACGGCGTTACCATTACCATTTTACAATAAATGGTGCGAGTCACATCAATTTGATGTGGGGGGAAAAAATACCCTTCTGTTGGTCGCGCAATTTAGAGCAACTGGGCTGCACAACTCAAGTCTTCTCAGAAGATAATAGATAGCCTAAGAAGTGCGAAGTAGGTGCCGGATTCTCGGAAAGAGCGCTGTGCTGCTGCTCGGAGCTCTCCTGGGATAAGCGAATAATGTGCCTTTATGGAAAAGAGGCAGGAGTCTTTACAAGAGATTTATCTCCCGCACAATCGAAAGGGACCGGTTTGGGGAGATCCGGACGATGACGGAGTGGAGAACGACGTGTCTAAAAAGTAGCCTACTGCTTGATATCTGAATAATTGAAATAAAAACAAATGTACGTTTTAACGACACTAGTCAGCACAACCCGATACCGAACGATAGAGTCCACTTCGAAGCATATCAGATTTGCTTGGGGTGGAAAACAACAGCTCCTAAAATACAGCTAACGTTTAACATCTCAAAAACAATAGCGGCAAAAACGGTAATTTTCTGATTACAACGTTCCGATTGTAAGGGGCGCACATTTCGCGTAAATGTGGAACCTAACGTTTGTTGTGTTTTAATAATTCCCGTCAAGCAAAATATGGCGAGTTTAAGGTCAGCCAAAGCGACATATCTGACTGTGTCAATTTTAGGGACTACAGTATGTATGTACTCATGTACCTGAAGGGGTAGGCTATAGAGATAATACGTAAGGATAAGGTATAGCTATTGAAGTTATTTGAAAAAGAAGCAAGAGTTTTCCATCAGCATTTGACCATGATTGATCCATTGACCATCAATCAAGCAATCAGTCAGTCAGTCAGTCAGTCAGTCATATTTTGTTTATATAGCAGGGGTAACAGTTGCAAGGTAAAGGCAGGGGTATCTTGGCTAGCAGGGGTATCCTGGCCGGTCTGTAGGAAGAAACCTTGGGAGGTCTCAGCAGGGCCCTGTTACTGAAATCACAGTCTTCCAAGGGCCGAGAGCCGCTGGTTTTCCACCCTCCCTTTACCTGGGAGTCAGGTGTGAAGATAGACTGGCCAAGCAGTAGCACTCATTGTACAGATGATTACCTGGGAAGGAAGGAAAACCAGGGCCGGATCTCGATATAAGGGCCAGATGTGAGTATCCATGTGATAGGGGGACTCCATCCTCCTCTGGTCAGCTTAGGATACGGGTTCACAGGAACAAGCTAAAGAACCACGGTCAGGGCAAGCATCAGCCCATCTGATCACTTAGGGGCAGGTTGTGTGAAGCATGTGGAGGGTCGGCTGGCGGGGTGGAGCGGGGGATAGGCAGGGGGCAGGCGGCAGGCTTTGGGGTGACTCGAGAAATGGGGCAGCTGCCCCACTGGTGGGAGTGAGATAGGGGGTTAGGGAAGAGCTGTGGATGTAAAAGAAAAATACAGAGAGGAGAATGGACAACATAACACCCCCCCCCCCTCCCCCCAGGAGTTTACTATGGCAACACAGTAAAATACCCATCCCCCCCTGTGAAAATGCAGCGACTGCTATTGAGAGGGGTCAGTAAGTAAAGTCAATAATGCAAACACTTCCTGTACATGTCTGTTTGAAGCGCATACTCACTGCTCCCTCTGTGGGAGAGCTGAGCTCAAGCACTAGACTGGCCACTGCTGAAGGGAAAAAAATCCAGCTTTATGAATGATTTACAGAACATATAACTTGAAGGGGAAAGGGCATGTCAGAACATGTGTCATGGGACACACAAAATGGGGGGAGGGGGGAGTTTGTTTGGTATGTCTTTTCAAAACTCTTAAATCAGTGTCCTAGAACTCCAGTGCTTTCTGTTACCAGTAGTGTTAATTGTTACATCAGCATTAGAATGCTCAGCTGAGAACATTCTTATCGCATATTTGTGATCTCACACCTTAAAGGGTTTGAACAGAGAAAGAAGTCAGTCCCCAAGGTTCCCTTTAGAGTGAGTATCTCAATTGCTTCTCAGCAGTTTGCAGTTATGATTGTGATTAAGTGAGGGTGAGGCATCGCTGATGTGAATCTCTTGCTTTTAGAAGGTAAACGAATTAAAAAATATCATTCACTTCCCTGCCCAGCCGAGCATTTCTTGTAATATTACTCCTCTGTGAAAGCGAAGCATAGAAAGGAGAATTCTACCTCTAACTGCAAAAGCAAAGGGGGGGCGGGGTTAGGGTTGGAGTACAGGCATCCAGTGACATCACAGTTGACTGGTTTCAGATGGCCTGCGGCGTATTGATACAACAGCCTTATAACAGCCTCTTCCATTCTCTGATTATCTTTCGTTAAAATGAGACTTTAATTCACGTTACTGGAAGAGCTGGAACTGGATTCAACTTTCTGCTTAAAGGATGAAATCGGGAATCCCTTCTGTAAAAATAGCACATTCCCAGATGTTATGAAACCGGTGTTCACTTTTTGATACGGATTGCGTGGTTAGACACACAGTTTAAGAATATGGGTTTGTCAGCTGAAGCAGATGGAGATACATGTTTAATTACTATCTGTTGGCCGTCTTAAACCGCTTTTTGCCTTGAGCTGTTCTGTGGCCCATGGTTGATGGATTCACAGTGGCCATTTTGTACCAGAAATTTTCATATGCACTGGTTCAGGTGGACAAGGAAGCAGTTTATTCATCCACTTAATCTAGGCGTCGTCACATGGCCAGACCAGTAACTAAACCAGGACATCGGGGTACACCCCTTTTATTTGAAGTAATCATTCCAAAGATGCCCCTCCTATAGCACCGGTGCTGTGGAGTGACACTTATTTTTCTAGAGATCACGGCAGCCCGCACTCTTAATCAACCCTTCCATTTCTGACAATTTATCCATATTTTTTCACAGGCTCATTAAGCAAGACATGAAAACTGCTCTTGCGTCCCCGTACGGCAGAAGTGGGCAATTCCAGTCCTGGAGGGGGAGCCGGTGTTCGTGCAGCTTTTTGTTGTTTCTGCCAATTACCCAGGCTAAAATGAGGTGATTGGCTGTGCACGCCAACGCTGGCCCACTTGTCGACTGGATCAGAGCGAAATATTTCCTGTAGGACGCACGCAAGAACTCGGCCCTTATTCATGCGGCTTATCAGGAAATGCAGCTAAAATGCCAGATGGTGCAAATGTCAAGGGCTAATTAAGTAATTACGGCCAGAAGATGGCATTAAAACTAGAAACAGACACGTCCCCTCGTTGCCCACATCTGTTCTGTGAAGGGCTCTACTGTGGTATAATTCTACACGTGAACAGGCGTTGGTGTATCTGGCCAATTAGCCAATTAAACCAGGGTAACCAGAAGCAACAAAAACTTTCCTAAGCCCCGGTCATCCGGGAACAGAATTGCCTGCAGCACAGTGTCCCCATCATTGGATGGAGTTTCCTAGGCGATCCAGTGGGAAGGTCGCGCCCTAGTGGGCCACCAGTGTTTTTTTTCTCAGCCAGGAAGCAACTAAGCTGAAGTCTCATTTAGCTTCTACCGTCGGGTGAGTGAAAGCCATCGGGTGGTGTAATGAAGGTATGAATAAATAAATAAACGAATAAATAAATAAATAAATGGGAAAAAAAACACCAGGAGGCCTGCGTCCCGCCTGCGCGCCGCACGACAGCTCATGCGCTCCTGCTTTTTTTTTCTCTCACCGACGCCGCCTCCGGCCTTGACTAAATTCGAGGCACGGAAAGCATTTCAAGCATGCCAGGCCAATTAGCAGCACGTTAGGACTTAATGAGCCCCGTGCGCTCCTCCGGGCGGCTGCGCCGCGCCGCTCGCTCCAGACGTTTCACGAATCGGCCGTGAGTCACAAAGCGCACGTCAGAGCCGCTGGTCCTCGGAGGCGCTGCAAAAGCCTGTTTAAATTGTGGAGTTTAAAAATGCTTCAGCATGCGCGGAGGCACACACATGCACACTAGTACGGTTGGACAGCTACAACATAGACACGCGCACATGCTTATACAGCACTGTCTGTTTGCACACAGATATACATTCACGTGTGGATATCAGTGATATCACTCATATATGAATCATGTTCTCTGTCTGTGCACATCCACAAATTCATACATGCACATACAGCATAATATGAACACATACAGTCTATACACAGACTAGACACTTGAATCTACATGAGAACACATAAGTGCCACTCTTATTATTATTATTATTATTATTATTATTATTATTATTATTATTATTATTATTATTATTATTATTATTATTATTATTAAGTGTGTGGTCAGATGAAAGTGACAAGCGGCCTATTTCTCTAAAAGAAAAACAAAAAAAACCTAATAAATCTCAGAGAAGTCAAATGAGGACAGAGCACAGCAGGGGTCCGCCATGACACCCCGCGAAGGAGAGGCGCCATTTTCTCAACCCCCCCTGCCTTCTTCCCTGAGGGATAACCGAGGGGACACGGGGAAGAAGATACAAACAAAAACAAACAGACCGCTGTCCTCCCTCCCCGAGTCACCGTCCTCCTCGCGGGGAGCGTCCGGCGCGAGGAAGAGTCCGGATTGTTTCCACGGCGGCGTCAGAATCATCCCATTGTTTCGTTTAGTCTACGCCCGGCTGCGCGTACAGCGGAGTGTCAAAAAACGCCGGCGTCGCTCGCGGTGCGCGAGGACCGCTAACCGCGCTAGCCGCGCTCTTCCAAACGAGTGCCAGTTTGATCGATGATTTTGCCGTCGTTGTCTGCCCGCTGAAGCTCGGACACATCGCCTTATTTGCCCAGCAGGTGCTTGAACTTCATTTTTAGCGAGTGCGGAGACTCCGCGCTGGCTACAGAGACCTCCAGTGGCGCTGTGTGCATCGCTAATATCAGAGAGCGCTGCGGTTAGATTGAACTTACCAGCAGCAGCCTAGATTCTCATTTGTTGATCACGACTGGCAAGGTCAGTGTGGAGCTTTTTTTTTTCTTTTTTTTTTTTTGTTCTACCTCACATCAGTATCAAGACTTCCTCCATACTCTTGTTTCCTTTCCCACACCCTGTGCTTACCCTTGCAGTAGAGGTGTGGTTGATACGATGCCTGATTAGCTATGGCAATGTGGAAACCAAACATTGTCTGGCACATTGTGAATTCCCTCATTAAAAATCTTACGTGACTGGCTGGCAATATTTATAAGGAAATGGCCATTTAAAGAGATTTATTTATACCCACAGAGGGCCTTAGGCACAATAGCTAAGTCATCACACTGAGATTATGGAACACAGAGCAGTGTAATCATTAAACTGGGTATCATTTTGGCGAAGAAATGTGGCAGATATTTTTGGATACTTGATATGATATGCGGGTTGTTCTCGACTGCCTACATACTGCTTGAAGGATACCCATAACTGAATTTGTTTACCACATCACATTGGCCAAAAGAAGCTTCATCTTAACGATATAGATTTGTAATAGATTTGACTTTGCTTAATGGCTATTGTTGTTGAGTTTTGCTGTTCTCTTGCTTTTTTTTTTTTTGGAATTTTTGCTGGTGTAAATGTGCCTTCCTGAAAGTTTGGCCAGCATCAGCCAGTCTGTGGGTCTCAAAATCTCAGTGCGATCATGAGACCTCTTGCGATTCAGACTCGTGTGCACTTGTCAACATACGAGCGTAATCAAGCCTTCTGCTTATGTGTGAATGTGTATTATGATATAAGTTTGCTTCGCCTGCCTGGATTGACTAAGACTGCCTGTGCTCTCATCAGACAGTAAGGAGGAGTAGGAGTAAAGCCTTTCCAGCTGTAGAGGCCGATTCCTGCGGGATGTTCTCCCTTTTCCTCGTGGTGCATCCAAGGACAGATGCCCCACGTAGCCTATCTGTTCAGAATCCCACCCCCCTCTTTTTGAACAGCTGCTTTTATGGAGAGAGAGTGGGAGAGGGGGACACAGAGGAGGAGAAACAGCTTCATACCACAGTTAATTAACAGTCACAGCATGGCAATTCGTTTATTAACCCTCTGAAGAGTAGGTTTATCCAAGTGCTTTTTTTCAATTGTCTAAATCAGTGTTCTAGAACTCCATTGCTGTCAATCACCAGCAGTGATTGTGACATCAGCATTAGAATGTTCAGTTAAGAACATTCTAATCACGTATTTGTGATCTTTGTGACCCCTTAAAGGGGTAATGGGTTAAACAGAATGCAGTCTTCATTTTTTTAGTGATTTTGTTTAGTTGGTAATAATAAAAAATGCATTGGTGGCTGCTGGTTTGCTGATTTAATGTTGATGGTGGAGGGAGTGTATATTCACACAGTTCATTATTGACCTTTATTGATAAAAATGAAGTATTTATAGGCTACTATTCATACATAAAATTTAGATGCTGCCATACTATAGAGCAGTGGTACTAGAGACTCAAGACTTGGAGGGCTGCAGCATCTCCAGGTATTTCTGGAATACGTCGACCCTTTTCCAGGTCAGAAAAAAAAAACACATAGTTTTTCATCATGCAGATAATTCTCATTATTTAAATAAAAAGGGAGTCACTCACCACACTCTATAGCACGGGTGTGATACTCCAGTCCTTAGGGGACTGCAGTGTCTGCTGGGTGAATTTCAGCTCGAGTGATTCATTTAAATCATTGGTTGTTCTCAGGGTACTACTAACTGGCTGCTAATTGAAAGGAAACACTCATCAAACAGTCATACCAGTCCAAATCTCCAATGAAAAAACTTGCTGCAACTTTTGATACCTTTTCTAGCCTTTAAAAAAGCATGTTTTTCTTACCTCTCATTGCCCCTTACGAAACACTGCACTATCATAATTTGCAGATTCGGATAAAGTCACTGAGGCAGCATTATCTGCAGGAAAAGACAACTGTAAGGCTTTTCACTAGTTTTTGCCTAATTGGCCTTGTATTGGCCCATCTCTGCATCTGCAGCTGGTACAGAAAGCTACTGCAAGACAGTTAATTAAACACAACCGCAGTTAATTAAACACAAAAAGGACGCTTTTCACTCCGATCTGACCATTGTTCAACTGGCCACTAGTAAGATATAAAACTGATATTAATTGTATTAACCTTGTGTGATACTTTAAAAGTATTCTATGGCCAATTCATTAGAATTAATGAAATCTGTTGAATAATCCCCAGTCCTCAAATAATCTTCTTTGACGGCCGATTCGTAAAGAAAAGGTCACCCGGCTTTCTTTAGTGCTGGCATGTCCTGCCCTGTGGAGCTCACTGACTGAGAATGTCTCAGCTATACGAACCTCTGAAAATCCAAAAATCCGTCTCTTCAACACCTTTTTCATTTCTGCTCTTAACTGTATGCTATCACCTTTATTTGGCGTATTTAGCATATGTTTAACAAATAAAAATGTATTTATAATAATAGTAATAATAATAATGATTATGATTATGATGATGATGATTATTATTATTATTATTATTATTATTATGATTATTATTATTATAGTCCAGCATTCAAGTAGCCTAGTATCCTAAATATGTTTTCAAAAATTATGTTTTCATTTAATTCATATGCATAGAAGTGTTTATATAAAATCACATTTACATTTGTGGATCAATTTTGCATATGCTATTCAAAACAGATCATGCAGTCCGATCACATAATCTTGTCTTTTGACGAAGAAAGTGAGCTCCCATTGTTTACTGTTTGCTGGCTAGCCGAATTCTTCCTGACTGCCAAGCTGAGCTTTCAGGGTATCTGTTTAAAATGGAAAACGCTGCTCTCACCGGTGAGGCTAAGAGGTCCAGTTTTTTATTTTTTTTGTCTAGTTTTGTTTGTCGACAGGCTACTGTCTGGAAATAGAAAGATGAATTGATACACTTCATTTAGTGAAGTGGGGTCCTGGCCGTCAGCAAACCTGACAGCGGCAACCGTACAGATTGGGTTTTTATTTTTATTTTTTCCGGCTCATTGCTCCGAATTGCTTTCCGTGCCAGTGACATCATCATGACGGCCCGCTGGCGGCTTGGGCGATGCCATGATTGATTTTGCCCCAGACACCTTCTGCCCTTCACATAGAAAAATGTCCATAGTGTCCATTCCTTCAGAAGAGACGACGTCCACAATCTGTATATATGCTGCTGTCAGCCCTGCTGTCCTTCACAGCCAATCAGCATTCAGAGTTTAATGCCGTGTAGATGCCCGTTTAGTCAAAGATGGTTTGGATAATGAGACAGCCATTCAGTATTACAACCGGTATACATTACATTACATTACATCACTGATCTCCATTTCTGGTCCTGGAGAGCCGCAGGGTCTGCTGGTTATTGTTGCAATTCGACACTTATTTGATCGATTAAAGCAGTCGATTCCTCAGGTCACTCACCTCGCCTGGTTTCTTGGGTCTGAATCGGGTCGCGGATATTAAGGTGAACACTGGCTGACCCTGCGGCTTCCCATGATCAGCAATGAAGATCACTGCATTACATTAATTTATCAGACATTCTTATGAAGGGTGGACTTACAAATATTCGAGCACAATGCAGCATATTGTCTAATACATTATATTACAGGCATTTTTAGGAGACGCTCTTATCCAGAGCAACTTACACACCTTTTTACATAGCACTTACACTGCATCCATTTATACAGCTGGATGTGTACTGAAGCAATGCGGGTTAAGTACCTTGCTCAAGGTTGCAACGGCCACCCCATACTGTTTTGACCAGCCAAAGAAATGGACTTTTCTCAGGTGGCTGTACATACTGAAGTTACACAGGTCCAGTGTCTTGCTCTGGGGTACAAGCACTGTGAAATAAGACTGAGTGCTTTTCGCACGGAAATGCTTTTACCCAACAAACACTCTTATTTCTTTCACTTCTCTTCCACCACGAGAAGACTGAGTTCGCCGGCATCTCTTCAGAGTCATTTTTTGTGATTAATATTTCCATAAACTTTTAATGCGCTTTGTTGGACGACTCCCGCAGCGCAGTGTGAAATTAAGTGAAGCCAAGCTTCATTAGAGCCGAGCAGTTTTCAGGGCGAGGTTTTCATTTGCAGCACACAGACGGCCCACCTAAAAAATTTGCCAGACCGAGTGAGCTAATTTTCGGTCTGACTGACGACATTTGATTCGAGGGGATAACGCGTTGTCACCTTAATTGTTTTCTCTTGGCTAGAACGATCTGAACACACATTGGAACTGACAAACTGGAAAATTTAGGTCAAGGGAGAAGGAAACTATTAAATCAGTCTTGGCTATTGAAAACCATCATTAGCATTGTGAGTATGAAGGTGCAGAATATCTCACTGTTTGTCCAAAATTAGTCATAAGAGTATTAACGAGTTCCGTTAAAGGAAATTGGTGTTGTCAGATATTTGGTCAGAAAGATGGGGCATCTCTGAGCTTTCAGAAGAGTCGTTTATCTGTCAGGCAGCCTATTAGGGAGTTAGCCTATTAGGGGGTTCCCCGGTGTCCTGGCCAAATCCCAGATCTGGCTCTCACAAAAACTTGCCACTAAAAATCATCCCCAGATTTAATTGGCCCTCTCCACCTTTGCTAATGTGTGGTGAGCGTTCTGGCACAAAATGGCTGCCGTGCATCACCCAGGTGGGTGCTACACATTGGTGGTGGGAGTTCCCCTTCACTGTAAAGCACTTTGAGCATTTGGAAAAGTGCTATATAAATGTAATTATTATTATTATTATTATTAATATTAATAATAATAATAATAATAATAATAATAATAATAATAATAATAATAATAATAATATTACATGCCAAATCTCTGTTCTAATTGTATGCTATCCCACATAAATAAATAATAGTGTTTCTTATGTGTGATGTGCATTAGGCAAATGCAGATTAAAACATTGTAATGATGTAAACATTTATCACAACTTGGCTTTTCATTTTGAATTACTTGGCAATTATTGTTATAAGCTTAATTGCACTGGATGTTTTTTTTTACATCCAGTAAATCAGATCAAATATAAATATTGCAGGTTTCAACCGTTAAAACACAGGGATATAATTCTGTTTGAGCTATTCATGCCAGGAACATTATAAAAGCAAATCTAGCCAGTAACAATAAAATATATAAAAAAGCATATCTGGCCTGTAACAATCATTATGTTATGAGTTCATTATGTTATTATCATTATGTACACATCCTGGCTGGCTATTCATGCACGAATCTCTTCTTTCTGTAATGGACTGCTGATTATTGTCAGTGTTAAATAAACCATTTCTATTTAGCATTAATAATTTGCATTTAGTTCCAGTTGACTGACGCATGTCTTGGAGCAGGTTCTACATCCCATCTTTCAAACACCTTATAACGCATCAATCAACCCCCCCCCCCCCCCCCCCCCACATTTGTTCCATTTTATTCTTGAGTGAGTGAGTGAATGAATGAATGAATGACAGAGACTAGTAGAGAATTCTTACAGGCTACAGATGGATGGATGGATGGACCCCATTACATCTATGCCATGTGTTTTCTCAGTTGTAAATTGGCATGTTTTAAAGAGTATCTTCAGCTAATTATGTGAAAAATTGTATTTGTGTAATGCAGTTTTAATGCTACTGTTTATGTAATTGTAATGTGACACATTTTTCTGTCAGAGCAGAAGTGGGCCATAGTTTGTAAAAGGGATATTGTACAGTATATACTTAACTGTTGAATCGTTTATGGATTGGGAATATCTTGACCATGACACTGAGTTGATCTACAGCCCATGTGGTTCACATCATTCATTGGTAAGGATACAATCTGTTATTATTAATTTACTCAGTTGTTAATGGACTTTAGTGCCATGAAATGTATTAGAACTAAGTCAAAGTAGAAGCCATGCAGAAGGAACACATAAGTCAACTCGCTTGCAAAAGCAAATGTTTTAATTCCAAGCACATGCAACTGCCTAGTGTCCTCTTAATGTAATGAAAATGTACACAAAAGTGCATTAGCGTAATGTAAACACGCACTAATGCATTATTGTATACAATTACATTACATTGCATAACAATCACATCAGACTTAGACAGACATCGACATAGATCACTCTAGGTGCCTGTAGGTTTCTAATGGAACCAGGTTGATTTTTGCATTGTTACTGTACATGTTATGGTTGGAAAAACAGCATGTCTTAATGTGGTGAATTGCATGCTACCCTGCTGGGCTGCTGGATACAGTCTACCCTTGCACAGTCAGGACACTAGATCACCGCACTTACCCAGTGGCCTGATTTTACTTCTTTTTATTCTTCAAACCCCATTTAAGATTTGTGGCCTACTTGCAAATCTAGAATAACAGCAAGCTTAATGAAGGCGGTTTACTGGAGATTAATCCTGGTTATTAAATTTATGAGTTTCACTGGAGCCCGTACTGTGCAAGAACATGAATTTATCTTCAAAGCAATAATATCAATTTTGATTGAGTTTTCTCGTCCAATTAATGCCCGACAAAAAATACTTATGAACGTATTGCACCTTTTTAGGTTTTGTGCCCCCCTCTCCTTAATCTTGACCGAGGCTGTAGTCACTCACTGGTTAACCTCTGACCCCGCAGAAGCGCTACAGGTCTTTAACGGCAGCAGAACACTGACATTTCACAGTGAGGCTGTTTATTAACCCTTTAAATCAGGCATAAGGGTGTGAGGTCACAAACATGTGATCAGAATGTTCTTAACTGAGCATTTCAATGCTGATGTCACAATCACCACTGGTAACTGAGGGCAATGGAGTTCTAGAACACTGACTTAGAATTTTGAAGAAAAAAAAAAAAAAACGTATTCATCAAAGGGTCAAAGTTCAAGGCCATGATGCACCACAGAACGTCCACACCCCCATGATCACAGGGGAGATGGGACAGTGGGGCTCAGGTTCCCTTCATACCCCATTAAACTCACTGCCATGGTACTGAGGTGTCAGCACTGTGCTGCAGAGGGTGCTGTACTTCAGGTGAGATTTTAAACAGTTCCCGACTCTGTGGTCATAAACGATCTCGTGGCACTTTTCCCAAAACCTGGCTCTGGACATGTGGCTACCTAAACATCCCCTACATCAGACTGTCTCCACAATCACATGCATTCCCTGTGCAATTTTATTTCTCAGGTTGTCAGTGTGAAGACAAATTGAACCTCAGCCGATCTGGCTGGTTAAATATAGGTTTTAAAAAAAAGATAAAATAGCATACATCTGCTTATGTACTGCCAGCTTCCAGGAGGTCAATTTAAAAAAAATAAAACTTATTTATTATTCTTATTAATGCAAAATACAAAATGCATTTCTTAAAAAAAAATTCTAATTCATTAAAAGCTGAAATTACAGATGCCATCAATTCCCTTCATCAGGCAGGGATGATCGGAGGGGGGGGGGGGGGGGGGGGATCTCTGGGAATTCTGGGAACCGGCTTTGGGGAGCCTATATTCCCGACCTCTTCCCAATGGAGCGTCAAGACAGAAGCGTTTGAACCTTATCGAGCTGCAGGATTCTGCTTTGAACGGCCCTGCATCCTGACACAGGATGCTACTATATTTAGCGCATCACAGTAGCGGCTAGTCCTCCGGGGCATAGAACTGACTGTCCTGTTTTGGGATTGTGCATTTCCTATGTTTGATTTTGACACCCTATGTCTGGCTGGTTTTTGTATTTGTGGAAAACGCCCTCTCTTGGCTTAAAGTGCTGCCAGCATTTGGAAGAATGGGAAAGACGCATTTTCATCGGAGTTCCAGGAAGGAGATTTTTAAAAGCTTTCTCATTGGCCGCTGGGCTGCGCCAAGCAACACGCACCCCTAGCCCCTCCCACCACCGCCACCGCACGCTGTTGAAAACGAATCAGAATCGTTGAAGTAAAACGAACCCCACCCCACGTCTGCCCATTGGGCGGCGCAGTGACGATATTGGGGGTGACGTTAGTATTCCCGCTGGTGCACAAAGACACCTGTCATGTCTCGTAATGGCTGATTTGCCCCAGGAGCATCGTGGGTCGCGGTGCGACTCCTGCTTCCGTTTGGAGCCCGTGCCTGTGGATTAGAGCAGTGTTTCTCAACCCTGGTCCTGGGGACCCACTGCCCTGCATGTTTTAGATGTCTCCCTGCTCCAACACACCTGATTCAAATGAATGGGGTCGTTATCAGGCTTCTGCAGAGCTTGATGATGACCCATTCATTTGAATCAGGTGTGTTGGAGCAGGGAGACATCTAAAACATGCAGGGCAGTGGGTCCCCAGGACCAGGGTTGAGAAACACTGGATTAGAGCTTTTATACCAGCCTTTCCGTGCCAGTCTACAGCTGGTATAAGCGCTCCACCAGCCTGGGCTTCCATAAGGTAGCATATGCTGCACATCTGCTATGCATAATGGTGTCAATATTAGTGCGAATTAACTTAAAAAAATTACTTCATTAACCCTGACTCAGAATTTTGAAAAATGTTCCAAACAACAACAAAATAAAAACCCTACCCCCTTCAAAAGGGTTAATGCAGACAGAAGAGGGGGAGATTGGCCAGCTGTGATATCCGAGCTGTGGCTCAGGTCAGTCCCTGCAGTCCAGAGCATTCCCAATCCCAACCGTTCCGACCACCAACATTCCACTGCCAGTCAAACTAACCTCCCCCCCTACCCCCTCAACACATCTCCTGCACCACCCTCACCCTCACAGCCAAATATTCTGTACCCTGCTCACACACTCCCAGACATGCTCGGCCAACACTGTCATGCTCCACTGCAGTCACTCCCATTTATAATCGCCTTCACCCTTCCACACCAATCATCCCCCCAGTGTCTGGAACACTGGGACCCCTATGGGGTGCTGTTCACACAAACCTTCCTGAGCTGAATGTATATTTACCCTTTGCGCACACAGTATAGTAGGCCTATCAATAAGCTGTTTGTCTGTTTACAGCAGGGCTGCCCAGCCCTGTTACTGGAGATCTACCAAACTGCAGGTTTTCATTTCAACCCTAATTTTACACCTGGTTCTACTAATTAGCAGCTCAGCGAGATCCCTAGCTGTTGAATGAGATGTGCTTTGTTAGGGTTGGAGTAAAAATCCACAAGATGGCCTGGTTTATAGATATCCCCAAGACAATACAGCATATTACAGTATGTACTGTGTGTTTTTGTCCACTCAGAAAAAAAGGATGCTGATAATGAAATTAATCTGTAAATATACAGAATCACAACTCTACAGTATGATGCCCCTGCTTTTTGAATGCATTAGCCTATATGTCACAGACATGCATATTTTAGATGGGGAAATGCATGTTAGCAGTATGTTTGATCCCAATACAGATTTAACATTCTGTAATTCAGTTACAATGAAAATGATAATCTCTTCTTGGCAACTCATACCCTACTCTGTACCAATCTCAATACCAAGATGCATTCTCAGAAATTCATTTTAAAGAATCATTGAATCAATCTATTACAGAAAAATAGTTACTAGGTAATAGTTATCGTGCAACTACATTGTGTGCATTAAACCTCAAACACAGCGGCTTTAATGTTGATTTCAGACTGATTCTGTACTATTTAATGTTTATTATAGATTGATTCTGTACTCTTTAATGTTGATTACAGATTGATTCTGTACTCTTTAATGTTAATTACAGGCTGATTCTGTACTCTTTCTTTTCAGTTACTACTGTGATGACAAGTGGGTTGTCAGGTAAGCATTATAAAATAAGCTGTCAGTCTCAGCTGCATAGATCCTCTTTGTAATGTAGTTTTATCAAGTATCAGATTTTTCTAAAACTTCTTTTTTTTGTTTCTTTTTCTTTTTACAGTATTATACCATTTTACAATAGTTATTTGTCCAACACGAATTTCAGCCAAGAAATATTATTGCAGTAATACTGAACACATAACATTTTCTTAATTGCATTATAGTCATGTTTCTGTGTACCTCTTATGCTCCGTTCTACAATTTAATAAAATTATGAAATTGTGTTTTTGTTACTATGCACTATATGAATTCTGTTTGGACTGTACTTTAGGCTGAGTTCATTCAGTGACAAGCATTCTGATCTTGACACTGCTATAGACAATTTATGCGTTTTCTCCACATAAGGCATTTTTAAAAGTACTTTATTTATTTATTTATTTTTATTGTATATATTTTTTTTTGCCTAAACCAGCCACAGAGAACATGAAGATAGAGGACCGGGCTCCACCTGACTGGTGCAACGAGTCGGCTCTGCTGGGCGAGATGGAGAAGTGCGCGGATCAGTTCAAGGGCGACATGGCGCTGATCGACCCGCGGAACTGGTGCAACCTCACGCACTTCATCAGGTAAAGACTCCCCTTGCCGCTTTCCACCAAAACTGAAGATAACGTATTCCACTGTCGCGGTAGAGTTAATCTGCATTCAGGCCCATTTGTCACGTATAACGCTCTCCATTGCTTCAGATAAATCGGCAACTGTTTCGTTGCCAACGGAGTACTTAAAAAGAACAATTACAGAACTGCGTTTCGATACTGTACCACATGGTATTTCTTGTCTTTTAACGGAATCCCCCACGCTATTCTGAACGGTCCCTATTGCGAGAGCTTTCCGCGCGCGCTGCACGATTCAAAACCACAGAGACAGAACCACTTCACTGGATATTTAACAACCGGCACAGACAACCTCCTGAGGATGAATGTGACTCTTTCATGGCTGGAAAATCAAATGAGTGTGCACTATGAACTGGGATTACTGCATCCCAGCTGTGCAGCCATAAAGCTATCATAGCAAAGTACACCAAGTGCAAATAACAAGTCTATCAATTGGACCTGAACACCAGAAGTATTAGACAGTGCAGAAATGTATTGGTGTAGAGAAACATCACATTACAGGCATTTAGCAGACGCTCTTATCCAGAGCGACTTACACAGGATTTTTTAAAACATAGGATTTACATTGCAGCTGGATATATACAGAAGCAATTCAGGTTAAGTACCTTGCTCAAGGGTACAACAGCAGTTCCTACCCAGGAATCAAACCTCTGACCTTTCGGTTAAGCATGTGTAGAGAAACATCCACTACTCCTGCAAATGAGATGTGTTCAGATTATCGGCATAGTACTCAGGTATGATTAATATTAGTTCTAATACAGGTTGCAGTAAAATAAGGCGCATACATTAAATAAATATATGCATCGAAAAGAAATCTATATGAAAACTCATATGAGCGATATCTTCTGTTGCAGTAATTAGGAATTTCATAAGCTGTATCTGTAGAGCTATGCTCATGTGGCACATATATTTCAAACAAATATGTGTTGGCAGAAAACCACAGAAATGCATTCCATTTCTTGGAACATAGTTTTTTCCCAGTTTATCTGTGTTTCTGTTGAATTTCACACCTCCCTTGCTATGTAGAGTTTCTCTTATTCAACGTGGTATGTAATGGATTTTTCAGATAATGTCAAGTGGGAATTTACGTTACTATAAAATATTACTTTCTTTATTTAAAAAGATATTATTTGCTTCATAAACTATCTCTTTTTTAATTTCATCCGTGAGAAACAAAACTGCCAAAATATCTTTCAGCAAAGACGAAGAACCAGCAATTTCCAAATAACCATGCATGCTTTATGTATACAGAGCAAAAAGTTCAGTTTTAAATCAAGCCTGATTTACAATGAACTCTGGGAGAGTAGGGGCCTACATTTGAACCCCAGTGGACTCAGGTGAACTCAGTTAGAGTTGATTTAACACTGACCATTTTAAATCTTTAGCAAATGTGGATCCTCCTCAGACCCAGAAGAAAAAAAGTTTAAGGATTTTAATTTTAGTTTTTAATTTTTTTGTGATTTGGGGCCCAGTGTGTGGGTGAGTATATGCAATCCCCACCCCAATTTGGAATGGCCAATCGTCTGCAACCACAGATGTTCATACGCACAAAAACAATGCTGCCAATTCAGGAGAGTGTACACATCCTTCGTACGATTTTCAAAAATGTTTTTTTATTGAGTGTTTCGTGTAGTGTATGTTTCAGCATACGCTGAATATTTGGCTCATGATATTAAGACCAGATGCTCTTGTCCCCTACAGAGGACATAAATGAACTGCCAGGTCTTCAGACGATATGGATTTGGATAGGAACGTATGATGCTGCATGACAGGAGGGAAACCCCAGGTGTTTGTATTTGTAAGATCGTAACCAACACACAGTCTAAATTTTTCATTCACTGCACAGGAGGAACAGAGGAGAGCGTTACTATGGCCTGGCTTAAAAGATTTAAAATAAAAAAAAACAATAAAAAAAAAAACCTAAATGTGTCACCCCGTGTTTACAAGCTGTCGCGGAGAAGTCTATGACATCACATGATGGGGAGGACAGCAGGGGGAGGGGGGAGGATGGCAGAGGGGGTGCCATCTTGACTTTCCTCAGTTTGTAGCTTTGGGCTACATTGGCCCCTGTGTTTAGTCAACTGGAGCGACACCAAAGCTGTCACAGTCCCTGCTGTTCCTTTACAACCCTCCTGTCTTTTAACCCTTTATAAGGTGTGAGATCGCAAATGTGTGATCAGAATGCTCTTAAACTGAACATTATAATGCTGATGTCACAATCGCTGCTGGTAAATTGAAAGCAATGGAGTTCTATAACACTAACATTTCAGAAAACCTGTTCTTCAGAGGCTTCATTAAAATGAGAGAAAGTGCTTGGTTTCATGTTCCAAACATCGTTTACAAATAGGCTTTTTAAGGTCCCTTTTTCTTTAGTGTTGGCGTAGTGCATCCAATTAGACACTTCGTGTCTGCAGTCTGCAATCTGCACGTCTGCAATACTTACCATATGATTAATGTTTCCAGGGAACTTTTTAAAGTAACTTCCAGCTTGTGCTGGTTTATGAATTTAAATTGAGAGCAGTGGGTGGAGAATGCGCTTGTGAAAGTAATATTGCTTTGGATTAAAGGCCCAAGGCAAATGATGAAACGCAGAGCTTTGAAATATTGCCTTCTGTTTATGCGTATATCACAACCACTCCAATTTCAAGGGCTTTTTCTTTTCTTTCTTAGCTTATTCTATAATATAAGGAAAAGTTCACTGCAGAAGTAGACCGCAATCTTGCAATTGCACAACGCTCTTCATGGGCCCACGGTGCCTAAGGGCCACGTTTTGAAAATCGGAAGGACGGCCAAGGGGAACCGTGCGTTGTGCTAATCAAATTAAGCTTGGCAACGGGGGCCGGCCGGAAGATTCCGGATTTCTCGGTGACGGAGCAGCCTGAGGGCCGGTTCTGAAGCTCCCGATCGCGGGCGGTACCGACCGTGGCTGGCAGCCCAGCGAACGCCTTTTCCTTCTGGAGGCGGGGATTCGCCCCGCCGTCGCCGACGCGTCGTTGTGCAAGAACGACTCCCCCGGCTCGGCGTTGCAGTCTGCAACGCGAAGCGAGCTTGTTTTTGTTGGCTGCGAAGCATAAAAGTGCAGACATATTTTTATGCTTCATTGCAGAATTGCGGTTGTTAAGTATATGTATATGATAAAGGATCATCCGTCACCATTTTTAATTTCCTCATTAAATGAAGTACATATTTTTAAATCTGTGCCTAACTGGAGCATAGATAATGCCATTTTCATCTCCTCCTAATGGGATCACTCTCTGGGTCATTGTCCTCTGAAAAATGTCCCAAAATCTTTCCTCATTCTTGAGCTACACATAATATTAGTATTAGAGGGCCTTGGTCTCCGTCTAAATAAAGTGGATTATCCCATGACCCCAGTTCTAAGCTTTCTTCAAATTGACTTTCTGTTGTATTGATTTCGTCTGGCAGCTCACAGATAGCAGCAGCCAATCGCTGCTTCAGTACGGGCTCTGCAAAGTAATGAAGATTGGGGGGGTTCAATCTCTTGCGGGCCCCACCAGACTCCGCACACATTTTGTGTGTCACATAACCCTGTTTGTGGATTATCATCCTGCAAGTGCCTGAGTCCCTGAACAGTCCAGTCCCTGCAGTATGTCTTTGTGCCAAAAAAGGGATTACATTACAAGCATTTAGCAGAAGCAGAGTGACGACTGACACAACTTTTACACAGCATTTACATTGCATCCGTTTATACACGCCATACTGAAGCAATGCGGGTTAAGTACCTTGCTTAATGGTACAACGGCAGTGTCCTACCTGAGAATCGAACCAATACCTTTTAGGTTACAAGACCAGCTCCTTACCCATAATGCTACACTGCCCCCCCCCTCTATGATCTACTGCGGTGGGGCGGGATTCAGCGTGTTAGCATTTCACGCTCAACGGAGCAACCGGACAAATCAGATTCCACAACGAAACTGCGGAGCTAGGCCGCGGAGCCCAGCAGGATGACCGCCAGGGCGGACTCTGGCTCTCGTTCTAAATGAACGCTTTACTGAGGAATGCAGCGGCCTGACCCGTCCGCCCTCCCTGCTGGAAAGCGATCCGTCCTCCAGGCCCAGGGCCCGAGTTCCCATACGAGAGGCGAGGCTGGAGCGCGCTCTCCCTGGACCGATGCGTGAGCGTAAGAGGGAGTGACAGAGCCTGGAGGCCAGACAAGGAGCAAACTAATTTATGACGACTTCAAGGGAACATTGTTTTTTCTTTTTGTTTTTTTTTTTTAAAGAGAGGAAAACGGACAGTCTGTTCTTTTCATGTATTATTATTATTATTATTATTGTTATTATTATTATTTGTTTTACTTTTATTCGGATGGGGCGAACGCGGAGAAGGTTACAGAAACAGATGGGATCACAGTACCGAAGGTTCCGTGGTGGGTGGGGGGGGGGGGGGGGCAAGGGAACATTTTAAACCAGTTTTTATTTTCATCTGGGGCGGGGGGGGGGGGGTGTTATCTTTGGCGCTGTCCCAAGCAAAGCAATTTACATGAATCTTTGGCATCGCTGATTGATAAGCAGTAATCAATTCTGGCTTGAGAAATGTAAACCGACGTGTGATTTGTGGGATGCCGTAAATTTTGAGCAAGAGCAGTTTGAGCCCTTGTACATGATGTCCAAGGGCTGGGCATTTGGGGGTCAAATGCAGCGTGCTTAGCTGGATATTAAACCTAGCATTTAAACCCCTGGAACCGCAAAACTGCTAACCGAATCTGTGAAATAAGGATTACGCTTTCCAGTCGTAATACAATTATGTGGTCTGGGGGTTTTTTAAAACCTGAGGTTCGAACCCCGGCTAAGCAGGCTGCAATTAACCCTTGAAGTTTCCCCTGAGTGCTAAGCACCTGTCCCTGTGTGGAGAGCCCGTAATGGAGATTCCCAGGGCAGTATGAAGTTTTTTTTTTAGTTTTTTTTTTTTGATGATGATGATGATGATGATGATGATGATGATGAATGTAAATCTGAAACGCTGCGCTCCCTTTCCCATGATTCTTTAACATTCCTGCGATTCAACAGCGTTTTTTCTTTGCGTCAGTTCTGTGAAGCACTTTTTTTTAACGCGAAAGTCATCGGGACTAGGCCAGAAATAATAAGAAAGCGAACGGCAGTTAATTTGGCGGTCTGTCGGGGATAAGGGGGGGGGGGGGTTTCTTTAACTTAAAGCCAAAAAAACCCCCCAAAAAAAACATAAGGTCACCAGAGATTTCCTGAGTGAAGTAATCCTCTCTCGACTTCTTTACTACAGTCTTGTGGAATATGGTGCCCTAGAGGTATTTCCTAGAATGTAAACACATTCAGCGTTCTGAAAACAATATTAGCATTGGCACTGACGGCGAACAGTAAAGTGTCACAGTGTTAAATCAACTCTCATCTGGTACATACAGTCCCAGTTGGACTTATGTGTACTCTAGTAGAGTTGAATTAACACTGGACTGGATTACAGAGCCCTCTGGGAATCGGTGGTGTGTGTCACAGTAACCTCATCCTGTGGCTGCAGTGCCACTGATTGACAGCTGCAGGGAAACACAGATATCGGGCCTCGTCTGATTAGACAAACTTGGGGCCGGGGGAGTGAATTTTCAGTAGAAACGGTGGATGCGAAGGAACTGAGCTCTCGCTAATGTCTGTGGAGTGAGAGATGAAATGAAGACTATTTGTGAGCAAGCCACTGGTTTATTGTCTGACTTCTGTTAATTGGAATGTGTCAGGATTGTCTTGCCTTGCTTTGAGGCTTGTCATTGGCTAAATGCTAATGGAAAAGCTTGTAATGGCCCCGTTTCAAAGGTCATATGAGTCTGCTGAAGAGTTTAATGGAAACTGCTGATGTTGGGAAAAAAAACTTTGGAATAATGGAAAGGACATTCAGTAAAACCATCACGGTTCTTCTACTATGCTTTCTAGAATATATCTTCAGGATAAATAAGCTTGATCTCTTTCTCTCCCTCCCTCTCTCTATCTCTCTCTCAGAGTGTTAGCAGAAGTTTCAGTATCACAAAGTAATGAGAGTTTGAATGTGTTTCAAAGTGTGTGGTGTCTTAAGGGTGTTTCATGTTTCAGTGGAGGGAAATGAAGGACTGTTTGCACATGGGATAGGATGAGGGAATTGAATCAGATTTTTTTGTGATAGGCTTGTGTTTTTTCATATTATTTTTTTGATATTTGAATTTTGTTTTATTGTTTATGTAATGTCATTTATGTAATGTCATTGGTGTATTGACTGCAGAAATGAAGGATGGGTAAAAACTCTATCTCTCTCTCTCTCTCTCCCTCCCTCCCTCCCTCTCTCTCTCTCTCTCTCTCTCTCTCCCCCTCTCTCTCTCTCTCCATTCAATCACACAGGGAGTACAACTACTTCTCCGCCTGCACGGAGACCAAGGCGGTGTACATGGGCTGCTATTGGCCCAACCCGCAGGTGGAGGACTACATCATCCACGTGCACCGGCAGTTCTTCTCCAACTGCACGGTGGATCACGCGGTCCTGGTGGACCCGCCCGACAAGACGCTCACCATCCTCATCGCCGTGCCCGTGCTGCTCACGCTGCTCATGATCAGCCTGGTGGTGTGGCGCAGCAAGCGCAGCGACATCCTGGCCTGAGAGAGAGAGAGTGTGTGTGTGTGTGTGTGTGGGGGAGTGGGTGGGGTGGGGTGGGGTGGGGGGTGTGTGTGTGTGTGGGGTGTTTGTGCATGTGTGTGTGTGGGGGGGGGGATGTGCATGTGTGTGTGTGCATGTGTGAGTGTGTGTGTGTGTGGGGTGTTTGTGCGTGTGTGTGTGTGGGGGGGGTGTGTGCATGTGTATGTGTGCGTGTGTGAGTGTGTGTGTGTGTGTGTGGGGGAGTGGGTGGGGCGGGGGGTGTGTGTGTGTTTGTGTGTGGGTGGGTGTGTAGTGTGTGTGTGTGGGGGTGTGTGGCGGGGTGTGTGTGTGTGTGTGTGTGGGTGTGTGTGCATGTGTGGTGTGTGTGTGTGTGAGTCTGTACAAGAGAGATGAGACCAGTTGATGTCACCACACACTCCTGATCTGAGCTGTTGGGTCCTGTGAGACGAGGGAACCATAACCTCTGAACCATGACCTCTGAACCATGACCCCTCTCTGAGTCTCCTCTGTGCTCCAGCTGATGGTCAGTGACCCTTTCAGTACACATCCCAAAAAAAAGACAAAATGAAGACATTGTACTGACTCTGCCAGACCTGCTTTGACCAGATGTATCAGACCAGCATCCAACATTTACTCACCAACATTATTTAAGCTGTCGTTATTTATTTCCTCGTTTCCAGGTTGGGTTGTACCAGATTTTGTACATTTATTTAGATGGACTCTCTTACTGAAACAGGTTAGCATGCCCTCACCAGCGAATTGGAATCTGCAGCTTTGCGTTCGTAAGTTCTGACATCCACAGCGGTGATGCCGGGGGCAACCGGGAAACCTGAACGCTCCGGAACATTCTCGACTGGAACCGACCTGGAACTTTTAGCGCTTCGCTCGCCCACATAAAAGACTGCGCCGCGAGAACCGTTCCAATAATTCCACCATTGCATGTTCTACGGGAGCGACGTTGCTCCTGTGGCAGAGAGACTGGCAGCTGCAGCGCCGCGACGTTGCTCCTGTGGCAGAGAGACTGCAAGCTGCGGCGCTGCGTTAGCGTAGGCACCAGCAACGTCTCCACCGGGAGACGTGTGAAGGAACGTAGCGCGGAGCGGCAGTTAGCGTCACGAGGGCTCATTTCGAGCGTGCGCCGGCGACAGTAGCGGATGATGTGGCGTTGAATCACGCTCTCTGTATCGCTATTTAATGATGTAGTGCAACGTAATTACGCACACCCAAGAAATATGAATCGAGGCTGACGACGTTTCTCTGGGTTTCTGTACATCTGGGCAGTTCCATTCCAGTATTTGTACATCTGAGTGGGGGGGGGGGGGGGGGGTCATACATCCTAAAATTTCAAGTACTCTTATCAAACTACTCTGACTCTGGACACACTCTGAAATATTAGTGTTAGAATAATAAACCTTCCATGCCTCCAAACACTCAAACAAATGCTCGGACAGAGTGCGTGTGGGGAAAGGTAAACCAGAGGTTAGAATTGACCAGAAGAGCAAGAGAAAATGTGTTCCCCATGTTTTAAAATAAGAGCATGGTCTAGGGTTATGGGTTATGAAACAAAATGGCTGTCACTTTTTAAAGTTTAACCAAGCTTTGCCAGGACACAGCACGATCCCAGACAGTGTACATGACTAGTAACACAAGGGGGGGGGTCCAGGTCCACAAAATGGTTTGCGATTGCTTTCGCCCCCCCCCCCCCCCCCCCCCCCGTTTCCCCCAGTTCATTCTCGTTTAGGCCCACTAAAATCCTAGATTCGGCTCTGCACATTGGGGACTTAAAATTTGACAGGACAGGACTGATGTCACCACCCAATGGAATCCCACTGAAGTTTGCTTCAGGGCACTGATGGATAGCCTGTCTGTTATGCTACAACGCTGCTGTATTGCAGAGTTATATAAGGGATGTCACTGTGTAACCTAGTACCGTGTTTCTCTTATGAGTAAATTGTGTAGAGCAGGGTTTTCAACTCTTTCTTCCGGATGTTGTATTATTTTTTTAAAAACTGTGCAAACGGGCCAAACATTTTTCATATGCTGTTTATGAAACAATATATGAACAAGATGTTTTGTATATGTGTGTATGCAAAGTAAAACCATAGTTAAAATATGCATAGTTAATACTTACTATTCTGTCACTAGTGCAGATACAGATCTGGATATAGTCTCAATAATCACAAGGATACATCTGAATTTCTCTGATCAAAGGGGCCAAATTTTGGCCCCCCTATCCTAGTGTACAGTGACATAATGGCACTAGAGGTCATAGATCATGGAGCTTGCTCAGAGTTAACAGAATAGGACAAGGAGGTTTATCAAAACAGTACTGGTGGTTACATTCAGATATAGCAAAAGTGCGCACACTAAAAGCCTGTAGAAACGCAACTAATATAAATATTTGTGTGTGCACTCAAAACAGAAAAAAATCAAAGCTTTGTATCAAAGTGCGATCTTCAGCGTCGAGAACAGTGTATTTACATTTGACTGTAATTCTTCAAAATTAAATAAAATGAAAATCTCACTGCAGTTCCTGAAAATTCATGTGCCGCAAATTATATTATAAGGAAGTAATTCCTCATTGTAGAATTGCTTCAGGGGCATATGAAATCTGCTAAACAAGTGAAAGTTATTAGCATTCATGAAGCACACCCTTTAGGGTGATCTATATGGTGCGCAAGGGGCATCCAACCGAACAAGTTCTTAATTATCCAATGTGTATCATGCTGAATTGCAGATCTAACCAAGGAAAACTTTATATGTTAAATGTAAGGTCAAGAACATGCAATGTTTAAGAGATATGCAAGCCCAGGCATCTTTAATAGGCTTAAGAAAAACAAAGTCGCAATCCATGGCAGTGAAAGGATTTTTTCTCCCTCATCATCCCCGTCAACGCCATAGAAAGTAGCTCCTGATGAACGATGAAGGAACATTTAGATTTTTACGGCCACTGCTTTTAAGGGAACGAAATCTATCAGCTTTCACTGACACACCAACTCCCAACATTCTGTTACATTACATTACATTACATTACATTACAGGCATTTAATTCTGTTAATTCTCTTAAGGATTGGAATGCGGAAAAAAAATTGAGGGAAATACAAAAAAAAAAAAAGATCCTAAAGATCTTTTTCAATTACATGGGGGGGGGGGGGGGGGGGTTAAAAAAAGAAAACAAAAAAGCGCCACAGAGGGCAGAGAAGTGGCTCGGTTCTGTAAACATTGCGGAGAGACGAACACAGGAGACAATAGCGGGTTTTTGGAATGGCAGGGACCCTGCTCTGTGCCCCACAGGATGACCCCGAGGATCGGAGGCTCCGACTGCAGGAAGGATGCCGGCTCCTTTCCCAGGGCGGGGGGTGAAGAATTAGCGGAAATGGGCCGACTGTGCCGCTGCCTGCCGAGGGGGGGGGGGGGGGGGCGGAGCTGTGGGGGAGGGGCGGGCCTTTGGGGGAGGGGCGGGGCTTTCCCTGCCCTCCGCTCTCTCCGAGCGACAGCACCGTTTGGTGTCCTCTCCTGCAGTTTTGCATGCGAACGCAGGAGATTAAATAAATACACATGGGCCTCAAAGAACGTATAATTGCCGAAATGAGTTCTGTGCGTGACCCTGTCTTTCTGTGTGCATGTGTGCATGGGTATGTGTGTGCGTGTATGTTTTTGTGCGTGAGCATGTGCATGCGTGTGTGTGTGTGTGTGTGTGCGTTTGTGTGTGGGCATGTGTCTGAGTTGGTTGCCCTGCGCTGTAGCTAAACCCAAATTCCTATGGGCAGTGGCTTTCTTACACACACCTGACACACACACACATTGTTGACTTAGTGTTAGTCTTTGTCCAGTACTCTGGAAGCTAGACACCTGCTGTATCAAATGAAACCAGTTTGGTAACAGAAACTCAAATCTTGTACCTACGTACTGTTGCAATTCACATTGACTGAGGGTTCTCCTATTTTTTATTTTTTATTTGGGAGGGGCGTGGTGAGTGTGTTTGGGCAGTAGAGAGGATTTGTTGTTCCCAGAAGGCTGGTGCATCATTGGTAAAATATTCATTAGTTACAAGTTACATCCAGACATTCCTGTGGGAACAGTACCCCAGCTGGGTTGGTTTATGCGAGCGTTTATTTATGGTGGGAACCATTAGCTCATTGCTAAAGAGCAGCGCGTTGCTGAATGACTGAGTCCAAGACCCGTGTAGATTTGAACGGACTTTCTGTACTCACCACAGCGGTAAGTACTATGGAAATCCCGTCCTGTCTGAGCCACCGCCTCGTAGGTCAACAGCAGTTAGAGACGCGATGTTGGGTTAAACCGAACAGTGGGCGGCGCTACAGTCGCAGTCACAACGTCTGCTCTTTTTTGGCTGGACCGCAACAGCGGGGCCGGCCCTACAAACGCAAATGTCTGTGACTGAGTGACTGAGTGACTGAGTGACTGAGCGATGAAGTTACACCATTGGTCGGCCGAGTTATGAAGTTACACCATTAGCTGGCCAAGTTATGAAGTTACACCATTGGTCGGCCGAGTTATGAAGTTACACCATTGGTTGGCCGAGTTATGAAGTTACACCATTGGTCGGCCGAGTTATGAAGTTACACCATTGGTCGGCCGAGTTATGAAGTTACACCATTGGTCGGCCTGGTCCACCCGTACGCTAGGGTTTGACCTGGCCTTGTTCCTCTTCCTCAGACCCATTCTCGCGCCGGGGACCGGTGCGTTAACTCCAGCGCCATCGAGAGGAGAGGCGCGGGACGTTATTTATGGACCGCGCGCGGAATCGGAGG
The DNA here is from genome assembly GCA_039654925.1 of Anguilla pacifica. Taxonomy (NCBI): domain Eukaryota; kingdom Metazoa; phylum Chordata; class Actinopteri; order Anguilliformes; family Anguillidae; genus Anguilla; species Anguilla pacifica. The sequence continues at coordinate 7,168,265 of CM077291.1, read as the reverse complement.
CTCCGTTGGGTGGCGCATCCTGCTTCGCCCCACACAAAGGGGGACTAAAAAATCTGAAGATTTTTTCTTCTTCTTCCCCCTTGTAGAATACCCTTGGCCATTACTTCCTGTTTACTCAAGGTTTCATGATCTGCTGATAGTCAGTTCACACAGAGATCGTCACGCATGTGATTTAACTGCAGTAACCCTGTGCAGGACAGTAAATTTTGGACAATAAAGGGAAATAGAACAATTCCAAATTCATGTAATTATAAGTAATTATAATCATAGTTTATTATTATTATTATTATTATTATTATTATTATTATTGATTCTAGTATGGTAGTTCGTTTCTGTCCTTAAAAGGAGCTCAGTACTTCCTGCACATCCACATATAAACAATAAGGCTGGTATCCCAAAACAAAGACGTGTTTTGAAGTCGTACCAACGACCTTTGGCATGCACACTTATTGTACGTCGCTTTGGATAAAAGCGTCTGCCAAATAAATGTAATGTAATGCTGACCTCGGATGAACTCCAGGTTAAAGTTCAAGGAAAGAAGAGAAAATGGTCTCATAACGGCTCCCTCTGGGAGGGGGGAGGGGGGCGAGTTGTTTCCACAGGATGACCCGCATTAGGTTTTAAACAGTGACCCCCCCCCCTCCCCCCCACTTCAGCTCCCAGCAGACATACACAGGGGTCCCATTGTTAGATGGGACAGACCATGGGGTCGGCCACCAGGGCATCCAGTCTCTGAAATCGTACTGTGAGTAAAATTAAACAATCGCTTTTGGCAAATGCCCATGCTGCATTTGCAACTGCAGACAGACAGAACCCCACGTTTCGATGATCAGGTCCGGAAATATCAGGGCGGCAGTGTAGCATAATGGGTAAGAAACTGGTCTTGTAATCTAAAGGTCGCAGGTTCGATTCCCGGGTAGGACAGTGTCGTTGTACCCTTGAGCAAGGTACTTAACCTGCATTGCTTCAGTATATATCCAGCTGTATAAATGGATGCAATATAAATAAATAAATAAATAAATAAATAAATAAATAAATAAATAAATAAATAAATGCTATGTAAAACGTTGTGTAAGTCACTCTGGAAAAGAGCGTCTGCTAAATGCCTGTAATGTAATGCTAAAGATGGCAGTTCCAATTAACTCATTGTTGAGTGGTGTCTATTTCCCCATAAATGTAATAAAGAAAACTAAGCACATAACCTTCAATGTGTTCTGTAGATGTGAAGACATTCCTTCCTCTTGCTGATTTTTCCTCTAATACCATCTTTTAAAGGAGTCTGAGGGAGCCATCTTAATGAAAATGGCAATTTGTCTAAAACAGGCCCGATTTCACTGTCTGCCAAATACTAACTAACGCAGGCCAGATAAAAGAAGGGAAAAACTGTAGAAATGTTTGTCGAAAGCTCATAGCTGTTTGTCCTTTGGGAAACTGGGAAAGAGAAAATGTTCGGAGACATTGAGCGTCATCACGCACTGTAATGACACCCTGGTGTTTTCTCTGGAAACAAATACTGCATCACAAGAATTAGCCAAGTCCCATCACATGGACAATGAGGCTTAACTGTCTGAGGATGCGCTGGAAACTTTAGACCCCCCCGGGATCGAACCTTGACTTTGTAGAATCATAGATAGAAAGATTTATATTAAATCAGAGGGGAAAACAGAATTATAATTACAGAGCTGTGAAAAAGTATTTGCCCCCCCCCCCTTCCTGAATTTCCACTATTATTTTATATTTGTCTCTCACTGTGGTTTGGTGGCGTCAGAGAGACTTATAAATGACTTTATAACCATTTCCAGACTGATATATTTCAACAATTTCTCAACTCTTCTGGAATTTCTTTTGATTGTGGCATAGTGTTCTTGTAGGAACCTTGTGGCGACATCTTCACTCTGATGGTAAGGATCAATGTGAGTGAGGTTTAGATTCAACAGGGCTGGCTGCAATCAAGCCTGTCTGTGTTCAATCAGCTGAATCTAATCATCAATTCAGTTAGGTACTCGATCAACAAAATAACTATAGTAAGTAACTAATTTTTCACGTGGGTGATATGGGTGTCTGATAATTTTTTTTCATTAAATAAAAGAAACAATAATAAAACATGTATTTTGTGTTTACTCAGTTTCCATTTGTCTAATATCACATTTTGTCTAATGATCTGAAAACAGTCAGTGTGACAAATATTACATTAATTTGTCACAAAAATGTGAACATAAGCTATGCACGGTTGATGTGTCATGCATCGCACAACACAGCAACTTTCCTGTTCATCTGGTAGTGAGACTTTTCTCTTTTTAAATAATACATCAGAAACTAATTAGGATTTATAACTACTGTACACAAAATACAGTCAAATATCAAACGGGTGGAAAAATGTCATGTGTTGTGGAGTTTTCCAGCATAATTACTAATGGCCTCCTTTGAACTTTCACCTTTGCCATGAGCATACATTTCCTCCTGCTGGAATGTGCTTTCCATTCCAAGAAAGGTGCAGTTCAACAGAAACTGGCATTGCCCTCCACTTCCATGTGAGAACACAGGGGCTTCATCTTATCATGAGGCTGAGTGAAGACAAGCAGAGAGAGCTGAGACATCTAACCGCTACAACCTTTTAAAAAGAGTTCTATTGGTACTCCAGGTGTTTCATCTGCTGAAAAAAGATATTTTCCTATTTGTGCAGCACTAGTAATTTAATTTACCATATATATAATTCAAACATATTAATAAGCAAAGAAATGCTGTTTAAAAAAATGAATTCTAGTCCTTCTACTAACACAGGAAATGCAGGCAATAAAGAATTACTAAGGGATTGTAGCTTTCATGGCACCTTCCAATGTGGAGGTTGAAAAACAAAACATGTTTTCAAAAAAAAAATCACAAGCTGAGCTTCCCACAAATCACGCACATGTGCAGCTTTCCAAAAACAATTAAGAATGAGAACGGTACGTGGTGGGGGCGATGGGGTGGGGGGGGGATAATGAAAAGATTGGCCCAGGTGGACAGGCTGGCCCTGATGTTACGATTGGCTCGCTCACAGGCGCTAACTGCCGTTTCACCGTGATGGATGTAGCAGACCCGGTCGTGGTGGTGGACGAGGCCTGTGTAGACTCCGCGGCTCTGACTGGACGGGGCTTGTGCAGCTCTGGCTGACCCTGCTTCCTCTCTGGCCTCGCTCCTGGGAAAGTTCAGAAGCTTCTGGCAGCTTCCCCCTCTCGTGTCGTGTCGAGTTGCGTAGCTGAGCGCGTGCGGTTCCCACGAGTTCGTCGTCCCGCCCCAGCTGAGGTCGAAGGTCGGCCGCAAATGTTTTTAGATGTGGGACGTCTGCGGGGGGGGGGGGGGGGGGGGGGAGGCGAGACTGGGGCTTGGTGCACTGCGGGGTCCCGCTGGTCTTTTCCATCAGCCTCTGATCGTAATTGGTTAATGGAAGGCATTTTTTTTTTTGGAAGGGAGGGAATCTCACCTGGCGTTCCAGAGCATATCGGTCGGGGGTTTTGAAAGGTGATCCCAGTGGGAATCCGTGCCTACATGACCTAGGATCGGCTACATTTCCCTCAGGGCCCATGTGACAGATCTGATTTGTGACGTGAATTTTTTTCTGTCTTCTGTGATGACAGAACACAATGTTTTTCCATGTGGAAAAGTGTACGTGTTTAATAATGACCTGCATTTCAGTCTTTCAGTCTTTGGACCATAGAGACTAAACTCAATTAAACACATTAGCTTTGAGTATTGATGATTTGAGGCACGTCTGTTGTTGTGCTAGAGCTAGACATTGCTCAATCGCAAATAAACACATTCAAAAAATACTATATAATTGCATGGTCACAGGGTGGCAGTGGTGTATTACCTGGATTTACCACTAGGTAAACATATGGTACAATAGGTACAATGGCAGTGTCTTACCTGGATTTACTTCCAGGTATGACAATACCATTGTACCCATACGTAAGGTGTTGAACCCATATGAACCCTGAATGTCTTCAGTAAATACAGACTGAAAATGAAAGAACAACATCAGCTGTGTAAATAGCACGTTAATATAATAAAAATAAACAGGCTTTATGCAGAGAAAACTGCACGCATATTTTTTTTAATATATGCGGGAAACTAGACCAAGCATAGCATAGCATCATTGTAACATTGTTAAATAGGTATGCATATTAGCCATTTGAAAACTGTCAATTGGACTGCTTTTGCCTCATTTCTTGGCTGAAAACAATACCTCAAAGTACTGCATGTCAGAATTTCCTGATGTGGTGGCTCCAGAAATGTTTTGTATTATGTTTGACCTTTGCTGAGGACGGATAGCAATCTAGACTCATGACCTTCCCCTTAAACAAAAAATCTGGACTGTGTAAAATGTAAACACAATCACTAAGTAATATCTCTCCATTCATCCTTGATACATTAGCGTCCGGCGGAAATTATTACCGTCCACGTTTATGAAACTGAGCGCTTTACGGCAAACTGTACAATTACAATTTGTGTGCTTCAGGAATCTACCGCAACATGAGATTTTCTCAAATGCATTATTAACTGTGCAGCTAATTGCCATTCGAACGAGGAGATGTGGTGTATGGCGTTCCAAACCCTGACATTATAAATTTCTTTCCTTTATTTAGTAGATTAATTCTGTTCTTTTTTCATATCAGGGACTTTAGTTACACATCCCCAATGCTTAGAAACGTACAGTAGCAGTTGCATATTAATTATGAGCAATGGAATATTGTGGTTGTTTGTCCCTAAATGTGAGTTCTCCTAAAAGGAAGGCATTGCGTTGCATGCCCAACTGTTTCCTTGTGAAAATGTCTCAGTCATATTTTAAATGACAACATTTGTATGTCACTTATTGTACGTCACTTCGGATAAAAGCGTCTGCCAAATAAATTTGATGTCACATGACATTAACAATGCCCCTGTTAACTGGCATAATGTTCAGATAGATCCCATATGATCCACTGATCTTTATATCATGTGGATGCGCTGATAGTGACCATAAGCCAGGTACTTACTTGTAACATCGTTTAGCTGAACGGCACCTGCACCACCTGAATGCATTTCAATGAGCAGACGAACAGGAAAAACCCAGCTCCACCCCTTTACTTCCTTCTTAGTTTTGATATGCTGGAGTGGAAAGCTAATGTTGAAATTAATGTGAAGCATTAAGAAGTGTACATCGAACTAACAAGGAATGCCTCTGCTTGTACCATCTCAAAAAGGATCTGTTAATATCCAATACACTTTTTGTGTTACTACTTTTGTGTTCGTTTCAACACTTTTTGTGTCAAAGTTACTACTTTTGTGTTACAAATATATATTTTATTGGTTACAAAGGGAAGCTCTTTAAACTGTGCTCAAAGTTTTTTTTTTAAGTGTTGTCCTTCGCTAGACATTGAGGTGTGTTAAAAATGACACGTATGTGTCGTTTTTAACACCTCAGTTTTGAAAGTGTATTATGCTCCTTTCGTTTAACTGCTTAGTGAACTTAAAAGTTCACGAGAATCAAACAAGAATTTAACGGAAAATCTCAGCTCTAAATCGACCACCTTTCCCAGGGTGTGTGATGTCTAATTTTGAACTCTGGGTGATATGAAAAGTTGACTCTTTTAGGTGGCAAACCGAAATTTCCTAATGCTCTAAAGGAAGCAGTGGTGGATTTCGTATGTCATAGCTGAAGCATTATGTCTGTTACATATCTTGAGAAAATGGAGGCCGTCAAATAAAAGTAAATAGACTGAAACTGAACTCACCAGAGGTTATTGTCCTTTGGAGCAGAAGTTGCAGCAGGGGGTGTGTCCTCACTAGTAGGAAAGGACTGCATGTCTATGGCCACATACGGACAATGCTGAATTGACTTATGGATGAACGGGAGACAAGGATATTTTAAGTATGTAGGGCTGTTTACACTCACACACAACGCGCGCGCACAATGAAACCTGGCTAAATGCACGATCCATGAGTTCCCTAAATATACGTAAGCTCCAGATGCAATATGGATAGAAGATTTAAACGGAATAAACTCTGACACGCTGAAACCGCCACAGAGGATTTTATTGGGCCTCGTAACTCACACAGTATCACACAGTTGTTGACCCAGGCCGAGACGGGCACAGCCAAGAAAAATAAACGAGATTACAGGTCAGCTCAAGATCCTTAGTGCCTTTGCCCTCGGAAACTCGGAACGGAGCCAGAGAAACTGCACAGCTTCCTTTAACGCTCGGCTACGCTACACTTTGAGTTTGAACTTGACAGAGACCGTTTGCATTGTTTAGACAACATGCAAGGACAGGAAGTGATGCACAGCTACAGGCCCACAAAAGGATGTTTAGAGAGTCTTCCCGAAAAGAACAGGCTCAGATTGGCGTCTACTTCAGTAAGCATATGTGTGTCTTTCACAGTGTCTTTTACAGTGGCTGTGTCTATTGCTCTTCTGTGATTGGTTGAAACGCGCATGCATCTCAGCCAATCACAGATTGGAAAAGTAACGCGCATAACAGGAAAGTAATGAGCATAACTTTTTTTATAATATACCACAAAACTACTGTAAAAATGTAGGCTATTCAAGAGCGTAACAGAGTACTCATTTTAAAACTGAGTACGACTTATTCCTGGAATTAAAAAGCTTAATTTCATTGAACATATTTAAATCCAGATTAGTTTTCAATCACTGGCATGTTTCTCATTTCAATGTGTATTACCGATGTCTGTTATTGAATCACTTTTGTATGCATGTACTTACTGTGCTGGGAAATGAATATGCATCTGTCTGGTCAGGGGAAAGTTCCTGATTTTTCTCAGAGACTTCAGTAAGGAGATTCTGAAGGTGCAAACAATGGGGGCAAACAATCCCTTAAAAAAACGTCATTTTGTTTACATTAATTTATGATTTCAGGACACGTTCTAGCCAGAGGCAAAGCTCGGTTCTGAAAACAGGGACTTTCAGATACACCTGCAAAACACAGCGCGTTTCCTTTTGTGCACAATGGTTGGCATCCCTGTTTGTGATTTATAGTTTAGTTTTCCATTCCATCGCTGCAAAAAAAAAGAAAAAGAAAAACCAACAACATAAAAGTCACACACTGCAGCATTTCCCTGATCTGACTTATCTCTATATCGGACTGAGAAGAACAAAATATGACCGCAGAAATATGACACCTGCTATTTTTTGCATTGGGAACAACCCAGAACCATAAGAAAATATCATGGGGAGGTGAAGGGGGGGGGGGGGGAGCTTAGGATGACACAGCAGAAATTGAAATGCAGGCAGTGGTTCCCTACAAAGATAACATTTCTGTCATTTTTTCAGAGGGCAACAGACACATGAACACCTTTTTTTTGGGGGGGGGGGGGGGGGGGCACATCCTTTTGAGGAAAGGGGGGACAGCATGTCCTTTTGAGCTCTCCCTTGTTGTGGAAGTTGCACAAGGGCTCCGCGTCCCCAAAGGAAAAGCAACACCCCAAGGTCTCTCGCCGCATTATTACCTGCATTTCGTCGTGCCATTATATAATGGAGCCCCATTGTGCAATTTCCATCCGTCTGGGGCTCGGCACGGCATTTCCAATGTGTTCAGGTGCGTGTGCTGTACCCGCAAAGGGTGCCCAAGTTCTCTAGAAACAACCCCCCTGGGGACAGCGTCTAATGTCAAATGTACCACAGCGCACGGAGAACTAAATCAATGGGCCTCGCAAGGTAGCTCATATAAATGATGAGAACATCCAGCCAGACAGGTACACTGGGTTTCACTTCCTTACAAAACCACCAGAAGTTATTATTTAAATCCCCCGTGAGTGTTTTAGGAGGTGAAAAAAAAATGCGGATATGAATCCTCATGAGTAACGCACCCGCAATCAAGACTATTATCGGAGTGAGCATGTAAATGTAATCAAATGGCTTCATCTGACTTCAGGCTACGTATGCATAGTTCCAACTCCTTTATGATATTCTAAGTTTTATCAGCCAGACAAACAAATTTTAATTTGTTACATTACATGGCCAAATGTATGTGGACACCTGATCCTCCTTCATCTCATCTAAAATTATGGGCATTGATATGGAGCTGGTGTACCCTATGCTGCTATAACAGCCTCCACTCTTCTGGGAAGGCTTTGCACTAGATGCTGGAGCATTGCTGCAGGGATTTGCTTCCATTCAGCCAGAAGAGCATCAGTGTGGTTGGACACTGATTAGGCGATTAGGCCTGGCTCGCAGTTGGCTTTCTAATTGATCCCAAAGGTGTTGAATGTGGTTGAGGTCAGGGCTCTGTGAAAGCCAGTAGAGTTTTTCCAACTGTTCTCGACCTCGCTGTGTGCCCGAGGGCATTGTCATGCTGAAACAGGAAAGGGCCTTCCCCAAACGGTTGGGGAAGCACAGAATCGTCTAGAATGTGATTGTGTGCTGTAGCATTAAGATTGGCTTTCACTGGAACTAAGAGGCTTAGCCCAAACCATGAAAAACTGCCCCAGACAAAAGGGTGTCCAGATACTTTTGGTCATATAGTGAACCTTGGAAATTCATATACCTTAGAAATGACATAATGACACAAAATATAGTGCTTAAATTAATGGACGAAAAGTACAATAAAAGGAAAACGGATTATGTTCCTTATTTAGAGCGATAACAGACTTTAAAATAACTTTGTATCTTTTTGTTACCTGGCTGACTCACTTGGGACAACAAACAGCAGTAACATCCTGTGTACGGAAGTATTATATCAAAACAAGCACAAAAAATAAAAATAAAAACATTTTCTTTTGAATGTCCGTGGCTGCTCAGCAGAAGAAACTAATGGAAAGTCTTTGTTCAACCAAAGGCTGTGTCGAATTATGTATCTATTTGATATTGAAATATAAATTGCCCAAATTCAGTCCAAATTCAACTTTAAACCTAAAAGGCCTAACTCTTTTTTTTTAGTTCTGCAGACTCAGCAAATGTCTTAAAGACTTCATTTTGTCCTCAGTCTTAATGTCAGTCCACATTTTTAAAGTGTAAAGAGTTTTAATCTGACCATTTAAGAAAGCACATTAAATTTACTCTTGGGACACTGTAATGACCGAGCTAAACTGCAGCTCTGAACATCAGTGGGAGATACAAAGTGTACAGCCAATAGGCTGGAGAAATTGTGGCCAAATCCTTCAGGCTGTTGTATTGAAAAGACAGCTTCACTTTAGCGGGGCTATCTATGAATTTAAATAGTTCTGTTATTAGGCCTGGTGATATCTGCAAAGTACCGTATGGAGAAAAACAGCTTAATGGTAAACTCATCATGTGAATCTCCTTTGTCACTCAAAAATAATCTTCGCCTTTTTTTTTATTTAAAAAAAAGCTTGATTTTAACCCTTTACTTTCACTTTTAAGATACATTGCTTGACATTTATTCACAGAGTCCAGCGGAGGCCAGTGTGCTCATCTTCTTTAGGCACTATACCTTTGTTGGGCACGATGAATCTTCAACTGGTGCAACGGCTGCAATAGCGGAGAGCTTATCTGAGCTCGGGTTTATCTCTGAACGTCAACGGCTTGGGTGATGGGTCTTATCCATAGACTGTGGGCTTATCACAGCAGAGGCGAGACTGATGGCTTGCCACCAGGAAATATCGCACCTAAATGGTGCAGTTTTCCAGCAATATTGCAGAATCATTTCCCGAGCTGAAACACAATTACCTCCTGAGTTTCAGAGGAAATAATTACCATCTTGTTTGCTCGCTACTGTGTGTGTGTGTGTGTGTGTGTGCGTGCGCAGCGTAAGTCCTCTATGTGATGTGATGGTGGTTAAACAATCATAAAAATATAGCTCAAAACTGTATTGTTTGAAAAAATTATAGACTCACGACAGCTTGCACTTATTGTACATCGCTCTGAATAAAAGCCTCTACCAAATAAACGTCATGTAAAATGTAATGTAGCTTTGCCAGCCCTACAACTAAGTATAATGCAGTGTACGAGAGAAAGAAATACACCCAGGACAGGTTGCCAATCCACAGCAGGGCACACTCACTGTTCACTCACACTCATTCCTTCTGCATTTCTGTTCTACTGTGGGAGGATATCAAGGTGTCCACAGACACAGGGAGAACAAGCAACTCCACAGAGAATCGGTTGGGATTCAAAACTCAGTACCTTCTTGCTGCGAGGTGACAGTGCAATTCACCGCACCAGTTGTTTAATTTGAAAAATTAAATTAAATTGCAGCATGTAGAGCTGGGTGAGAACCTTCAGTGTGTTTTTGCATGGCACACATACTCCCTCTAAGAATTCACCATCTGCATCATTCAGCATCAGAAGCACACTGTGGACAAAGACCACAGTCTGTAGTGGGAGAAGTGTTGAGGAAGCACCTGTGCTTACATTCACAAGCGCACACTTCTGACAACAGAAACACTTCCTAGCAGGCCTACTGTTTATGCCTCTTACTTGACTTGTAAAATACATTCAGCATTTTCCAAAAAATGGTGCTAGGTTCTGCCAGAAGTATTGTTGATGCAACCAATACATCACATTGTAAACACTGTCTCGAGCTTTCCGTTTTGCTTGTTCAGTCCAGTTTCTAAATCATGAATGGTTTCTCTTGTGAGCCAGATGTTATTCTTGCAAGCCATATGGATTGATTAATTTCTGTTATTTTTAGATTCCATCTCAGAAGGATCAATGGCGTCATCAAGCACTGCTCCGAGTTCTGAGCAGCAAGGATTAAATTTTAATACAACCAGATAAGGGGTTTTAATCAAATCCCAAAAAGAATCAATTTGATTGGCCTATGGATGGTTTAACAATGTATTTCGGACCTATATAAACTTCAGCAGGACTGTAAAATGCCAGCACTTACATTTCCCATATTCGGTAACAACTTAAATTCCAGGGGTGAGGCACTTTGTCTAATAAATGCAATGATTTAGAGCACTGTAAAAATTTGTAGGGCCTGCTTCTGTCTTGGCCATGGATAGAAGTAAATTACCTTTGCATAAAATCGTTAAAAGCTGAATCCATTCCTTGATTGAATTTACTTGAAATTTGATGAAGGAAAAAAAAAAAAAAAACAAACCTTTCAACAAAATGACTTCCGAATTTCTGCAAGAAAGCCTTTCCGATAAAAGCCTTTCTTACTTCCCCGTTTGACACGCTGTCACAGCATAAACGAGGGTCTCGTCTACAGCATACGGTAGATTCATCACAATGACAACCCAGGACAGACATAAAAAATGCTGTAAGTACTCTGGTTCAAATAATGGAGTTGTCTCAAGATTGTTGTAGGCTGGTGAAATCTGCGTTGGTCATGCGCAAAACGATCCTAGTGGAACAAAATTGGATTTGATTGCTCGCACCTGTGCCTATTGAAAGACATCAGCTCTGCGAAACTTTGCTCGCGAGAGCGACCGAAATTTCATCCTCTTCAATTTTTAACCGTTTCTTTTCCCCCCCCAGAATGGAGCCTACAACTGAAGCTGCTGTTGTAGGAGTACAAGTTAGGGATGACCTGTCTGAAAAGTGTCAAAAATTATTTCTCGAGTTTTTGGAGGAGTAAGTAGCACAATTATTCACTTTTAAGTATGCGATGTCTACGTTTTATTACCTTTTCGTTAAACCGCTGTTTCACTTCAAACGCCTACTGCCATGATGCCTAATTGCAAAGGTTCTATAACGACGATTATTTAATCATTTAGATTTCAGAGCAAAAATGGGGAGGTACTCTACCTGCCTGATGCCGAGGAACTGATTCGACCCGAGAGAAACACCCTTATAGTGAACTTCACCAACATTGAGCACTACAATCAGCAACTTGCCACCACTATACAGGAAGAATATTACCGGTAATGTCAATGTCCTCGTCCATTGTTATACTATATTGCATATATAATAAGATGGTTGAGTCTACTGTAGGCTATAGCCTATAAAAATCGATTGTAGCAAACGCGTTTATGCAATATGGCACAGCTAAAGTGGACGTTGTTCTCAAAAATCAAGTATCTTCGAGATTCCTCGTTGTAAATTTAATTTTAATTGTCATGTGGTTTTATGTATCATAGAGATGGACCTCCCATTGCTTTTTTATTTTAAAAAAAAACGCCTTAAAAATCATGTTTTTGGGATCACAAATCTCGCAGTTTGGATGGCGTTAACGAATTTAGAATCTTTCGTGACATTACTGTTTCCAGAGTCTACCCGTTCCTCTGCCGGGCTGTGCGTCAGTTCGCCCGCGACCATGGAAACATCCCGCCGAACAAGGAGTTCTACGTGGCCTTCTCAGATTTCCCGTCAAGACAAAAGTAGGGTCCCATATTCTCCAAGCGCACAGATACCGCTTAGTCTGAACCCAAACATGATCCGGGAGTTGTGTGTTGTTGTATGCATTTGTTGCGTTCTCTAAGCGCACGGATAAAACTGACTGAACCCAAACAGGATCCGGGAGCTGTCCACGGCTCGGATCGGCACCCTGCTCCGCATCAGCGGTCAGGTGGTGCGGACCCACCCCGTGCACCCGGAGCTGGTGAGCGGCAGCTTCCTGTGTCTGGACTGCCAGTCGCTCATCCGAGACGTGGAGCAGCAGTTCAAATACACGCAGCCCGCCATCTGCAAGAACCCCGTGTGCGCCAACCGCCGCCGCTTCATGCTGGACACCAACAAGTCGCGCTTCGTCGACTTCCAGAAGGTGGGCGTGGCCGGGCGGGGCGCGTGTGTGCGGGGCTCGTAGACATTACATTACTGGCATTTAATAGACGCTCTTATCCAGAGTGACTTACACATCTTTTCACATGACATTTACATTGCATCCATTTATACAGCTGGATATATATTGAAGCAATGCAGGTTAAGTACCGTACAACGGCTTCAAACCTGTGACCTTTAGGTTGCAATACTAGCTCCTTACCCATTCTACTACACTGCCGCCCCCTCATATTTTCGGGGGCCCTCGGGCAGGGTGGGCCAACCGGCCTCGCTGACCTTTTGACGCCTCCCTGACAGGTGCGTATCCAGGAGACGCAGGCGGAGCTCCCGCGGGGCTCCATCCCGCGCAGCCTGGAGGTGGTGCTGCGGGCGGAGGCCGTGGAGGCGGCCCAGGCCGGGGATCGCTGCGACTTCACCGGGACGCTCATCGTCGTGCCGGACGTCTCCGCGCTCGCCGTCGCAGGTCACGCAACGCCGCTTTTGCATTTCTTTATTTTTATTCGTGTCCGGAGAGATGGGAGGTCCCAGGTATACACCATATGATGGCTCCGTAGTAACCAAGGTATACACTGTATGATGTCTCCGTAGTAACCAGGGTGTACACCATATGCTGTCTCTATAGTAACCAAGGTATACCCCATATAATGTCTCCATAGTAACCACGGTATACACCACATGATGTCTCCGTAGTAACCAAGGTATACACCATATCATGTCTCCGTAGTAACCAAGGTATACACCATATAATGTCTCCATAGTAACCATGGTTAAAATCATGTGATCTGATCTCTCTGTAGTAACCAAGGTATACATCATGTGATCTGATCTCCCTGTAGTAACCAAGGTATACACCATATCATGTCTCCGTAGTAACCAAGGTATACAGCATATGATCTCTCCGTAGTAACCAATAAATATTTCATTTCTGGAAGTGACTGGCCTGTGTAAGGAGGCCAACGACGCACAACTCTAACACATTACCTGAAGTGTTTTACAATTGTGTATTTGCGTGGAACTGCAGCGGGCTCCAATTACCCCGTCGTGGTCATGTTTAGTCATGTTCCCATTCCAGGGGGTTCCAGGACTCCCATTTGCTTTTGATAGCAGGGCTCTGACACCCAATTTATTTTCTGGCACCTTCTGAATTTCAAACAGCGTGGACAAACACCCCTTCATTTGCGTACCCATTATGCACCTGCCTCAAAAAGCCGGTCGGTTATCAAAAATAAAATTTCGGTGTCATGTTTCCTCTTGTCCTCTTGTCTTGTGCTGCGTATGCGCCTGTCTGTATTTTGGGTGTGCTTATTAGATCATAGATTGAATCTGAAGGGTGAATCAGTCTCGCCACATGTTGCTGAGGTGTCGGCGGTGTCTTCTCATTTGGTTCATCCATCTGTTCGTTGTTTTTTTTTTTTTTTTACTGAAACTTTATTGGCTGCGCACCGCGCCGTCCCGTCCCGTCCCCCAGGCACCCGGGCGGAGACCAGCAGCCGTGTGACTGGGAGGGACGGGTTCGAGAACGACGGCATCCAGGGCCTGAAGGCCCTGGGGGTGAGGGACCTGTCCTACCGGCTGGCCTTCCTGGCGTGCCACGTGGCCCCCACCAACCCGCGGGTGAGCATGCCCCCCCCCCCCCCGTGTGGGGTGCAGCGTTTGGGAATGCAGGGGGTGCAGTGTTTTTTTATTTAAAAGCAGTGTTTCAAGGCTACACTGTCTCCTGAGTTCAGTTTGAAAGGTAAATCTTTGTCATTAAGGCGTGAGGTGACAAATATGCGATTAGAATGGTTCTTGACTGAACATTCTAATGATGATGTCACAGTCACTGCTGGTGACTGAAAGCAGTGGAGTTCTAGAACACTGACTTGGAATTTAAAAAAACAAAAAGACATTTAAACTACCTTTCAAAGGGTATCATTAAGGAACCATGAAGGTTGGAGGAGAGACTTGATAAATACGAGGTGTGAGCTTTCAGGCCGTGTCTGCTTTGGAAAGGGTCATTTGGTGGGGGGAGGGAGAGGGGAGAGTACCTGAGACTCGTCGCCGTACCTGAGCTGGATGGTGTCTCTGCAGTTCGGTGGGACAGAGCTGAGGCAGGAGGACCAGACGGCGGAGAGTGTGAAGAACCAGATGACGGTGCAGGAGTGGGAGAAGGTGTTTGAGATGAGCCAGGACAAGAACCTCTACCACAACCTCTGCACCAGCCTCTTCCCCACCATCCACGGTACGGCGTGACCTCCTCCTCCTCACTGACACACTGGCTAAATCCAGCTGGGCCAGAATCATCTGTTAGACATTAAATGGCCTGCCATGTTCAGTTAAGTTTAATTTTATTTGGAAAAAAGATGCTTTACAGAGAGAACGGAAAGGAAAATTGAGCAAAAACCAGGCCTGGACCCCAAAAAAGTGAGAAAGTGAAGTTAAGAAATAAAAACTCCCCAGTGAGGTGGAAATTACTCAAGCGTAAAGAAATTCATTTCTAAATGCCTGTAGGGGAAAAGAAATCAATGTGAAATCTTTTTTGATGAATCCGTTTTCATGACATTCATTCTTTAGAAATGTGTTGCGTGTTACTGGCTGTTAGCACAGTAATAAGCCATTTGATGCAGTTCTATGCTCATGTTTCAGCATAAGCGTTCCGATTTTTTTTTTTTTTTGTTGTTGATGATGACCTTCTGTCAGCCGCAGTGGGGTAATTAGCGTGTTAATTTATTGCTTCATTTTTGTTTGACGTTCTATGGTTGCGATTCCAGGAAATGACGAGATAAAGAGAGGCATTCTCCTCATGCTGTTTGGAGGCGTCGCCAAGACGACCATGGAGGGCACTTCCTTGAGGGGGGACATCAATGTGTGCATCGTGGGCGATCCCAGCACCTCCAAGAGCCAGTTCCTCAAGTACGACACCGGTCCTAGTCCATTCGAGCCCAAAAAACCTCATCTAGTCAAAGTTTAATTTTATGGTTTTTACACGAAGGGGTTTTGAAGCACAGGTTCAGTGGGGCCGCACCAAAGATGTCTAGTCTAGCAATAGATCACGCTCAGAAAAATCCAATCTCCTTTTTAATTCACGATTCATAACTCAAAACCAGCCGAAACATGTCCACACAGCCAAAAGCAATAGAGAATAGTGGAATGTTTGCAAATTATTAGGTATAGCGGACTATCATTCAACAGAAATAACTTATTGGAACTGAGAATGGATTGTCTCTGTTGAAAAAAGTATTGCATTGGAGCCCTGGAAGCGTTTTTTCCTAGATGTACCAAATGCACAGCAGACCACTGGCATGTACAAAAGAAATTTTGAGATGGCTGTTGCTCCCAAAGAAACTCTTTCTCTGATGGATTTGCAGAGTTTTTGGCCAACAGCAGTCTCTGGGGACTGAGTGCAATGACTCGGGCATTTTAATTGTGCGTTTGGTGCAGTGACTGTGACATCGGTCCCAGGGTGCATTTGGCCCCCCGCAGCTGTAACCCGTCCCATGTACGTGCCCCGTGCCAAAAACGCTAACACGAAATGAACTCCGGTCCACGAAGGCGGCTGTTTCTCCTCTGCTAGAGCTGAGAACTGCTTGTGATTGGACGGAAATCTTGAGTTAGAAAAAGTCCAGGGTCAGAAAGCAGAATTTTTCCCCATTATTTTGTTCAGATTACCTGGACCGGAAATCTTGAGTTAGAAAAAGTCCAGGTTCGGAAGGCAAAAGTCCTCCCCGGTATTTTATTGTACCCAATCACCTGGACCTGCTAATTAGCACAGTTCAGCCAGGAGGCAGAGCTTAGCTGGACTGAGTTCATGGGTGGAAGAAACACCGCTGGACTTTCTGCCTCTGGCAGAAATCGAACTGAGCTCAGTGAGTGCGGTCAGGAGTGATGTCAGGTTACAGTAGGAGGGGGGGGGGGGGGGTGGTTTTCTCTGGCTTGTTTAAAACCACCCCATGGTGTGTTGTAATACCTCTCAGTCTGTGTGTTAGTGCAGATGCTGAAAAAGGTGCCATTGAGGTAAACTAGCTTGCATGATTACCGACTTGTTCCCATGGAAAGTAGCTGACAATGTACCAAAGTAGAGAAAAGTTGCTAAATGATGTCATGTTAATTTGCATATTTATGACATCACATACTTGTTTGCGTATGAAAACGTGTTACATGATGGAGGGAGATTTCCCTGAAAAGACACCTAGAAATAGAACAGAGGTATTTTCTATATCATATTATTCTATATTCTTTTTTGACAGTTGCTAAAGGGGTCTAAAAGGTCACTAACTCTAGCCACAAAGTCATGGGTTGGCAACAGCACTGGCTGCCTGTGCCCATTTTCACTCAAACCCTTCTCCTCCCCCTGCCCTCGCCCCCCCCACCCCACCCGCTCCCCCCTCCCCCCTCCCCCCTCCCCCCTCCCCCCTCCCCAGGCACGTGGAGGACTTTGCGCCGCGGGCCGTCTACACCAGCGGGAAGGCTAGCAGCGCCGCCGGGCTAACGGCTGCCGTGGTGCGGGACGAGGAGTCGCACGAGTTCGTCATCGAGGCCGGGGCGCTCATGCTGGCCGACAACGTAACTACGGCGACGCGGCGCATAGCGTGGGAACCGGCTCCTGGGATGGGAGGCGGCTTTCGCTCAATCGAGCGCGGCTGCCGCTAACGCAAAACCTAGCATCAGAACCGCGAGTGGAAGTTAGCGCTTGTGCGAATTCACTGGTAGAGTAGGGAGACTTGCCCTGTGCATGTACATTTGTAGCGTGTCTTGGGGAGAGAAACTGTCCGATTAATTCAGCCAGCACTTGCTGTGCCTTGTATCATTGGCTTGATGTTGTAGCTTGCAATGCCTCCTAGTTTGATTTAGCGTAGGTAAGGTCAGAATAATGTTCACTGTGTGAACTGGACCGTAATGTGTTCATGGCTATGAATAACTGTAGAAAATGGGTATCGTTTCTTATCGGACCTGTTTTGTAGTTGTTCCAATGACAATTTGATATGCACTTGTTGTACGGATGGATAAAAGCGTCTGCCAAATTAATGTAATGTTAATTGGAAGTTAGCGCTTGTGCGGATTCATTGAGAGTAGAGAAGCCTGCCCTGTAAGCATGTACATTTGTCGTGTGTCTCGGAGTACAAGCTGCCAGATTTTTATTTTTTTATTTTTGTGTCCTCTCAGGGCGTGTGCTGCATTGACGAGTTTGACAAGATGGACCTGAAGGATCAGGTGGCGATCCACGAGGCCATGGAGCAGCAGACCATCTCCATCACCAAGGCCGGCGTCAAGGTAGGTCAGGCCCGACGCCCGTGGGGGGGCTTGTGGGGTGTCAGCAGGATCGCCACGCCCAAATGGCAGCTTTGGGTCGGATTTACAGGGATTAGAAACGCTGTGGTTCCTCCCTGAAAGCGTGATAAACCGTGTCAAACGCAGTGCGCCATTGGCTGACGTTTCGACCGATTGCTGCCGTATTTGGAAGGCATCCTGTTTCGTCAATGTCCCTGTGTTACATTAATACCCAGAAGTAGTGTTAAATGGCCGTTTGTTTTGTTCCAACCTCTGATCTCTGCTCATTATTTTTCTGTCTTGGCCTATATCATCCTGATTGTGCAACAGACGTGCTTTTCCAAAGAATGGAACTTCCCCCCCCTCGCCCCCGCCTCACCCCCCCTTCACCAACAGAGAGTTATGGTTTTACACATGGGATTTTTGAACCAGCTTTAATAGTTCAGTTACGAATCGCCAGTAGTACACAGAGGTCCGATGAGAACTTTTCTTACGATTTTCTTACGAAAAAACCAAAATGACCAAAAATGGTGATAAGGTTTTTTATGATTCTGACGATGTACAGCTTTTGCCACTTTCCTGCATCTCCCTGGTCCTTGCCGTGTTTGTGTGTACCCCCCCCCCCCCTGACAGGGGGGGTCTAAATGTGTTAACATAATGATATTCTGTTTTTCAATGCCATGTCCGTGTGTGTACTGTCTTGTCATATTTCTATCCATTTTAATACCATGTAAGGTGACCTTGAGTGTTCAGAAGGGCGGCCGATAAATATGTATTATTATTATTATTATTATTATTATTATGATTATTATTATTATTATTATTATTATTATTAACCCTTTGCAATACAGGCCACGCTAAATGCCCGCACCTCCATCTTGGCGGCCGCCAACCCCATCGACGGGAGGTACAACCGCTCCAAGTCCCTGAAGCAGAACGTGAACATGTCCGCCCCCATCATGTCCCGATTCGACCTCTTCTTCATTTTGGTGGACGAGTGTAACGAGGTAAAGCTCCATTACTTTCTGAAGTGACCGAAGACTAAACCTGGGAATGGGTCGACTTGCTTAATCTGAGACCGGGAGGTCTGGCATGGCGTTTCCACGCTGTATCCACGTTCACTCATGATTGGCAGCTCGTTAAACGGTCACACCACTGATTGGTTAAATGTAAAATTGTACAAATGATTTATTTTTTCTTTAAGTGTTGTTCCCAAGTCCCTGATGTGGGCAGTACTTCAGGCAGTACTTTGTGGCTTTCAGGATAAAAATGTGACATTTATAAAGTAGGCTTGTTTGTATAGTATTTCAGGGCTCTACAGTGCTTCCATTTTAGGAGCATTTGCTCCTGAAAATTGATGTACTAACTGGAAGAATAATTTAGGAGTGCATCTATTTGGGATGCATTTGTCCTCTTAAATTTTTCAACATAGGAGCGCATTTGGTCCTTGGGAAAGAAATTAGCATAGAACCCTGTATTTGTTTTTTGATCGTGGTATTTTGTGATTCTGATTGCAAAGAGGATTAATATGTTCATTTCTACATTCAGTGAGTCGATTGAATCCTTTGCAATTCAAATTCAAGGCACCTAATTTCTCACTGTGTGAGCAATTTTAAAGTAGTTCATTTCTAGTTCATGCAACTTTTTTTCTATAAAACTGTTCTGCAGGCAATCTGTCAGGTACCCAGGGAGGTTATACGAAGGCCGTTAAAAATAAAATGGCCACACACATAAATTTATATTTAGACATTTTCTTTTTATACCCAGACATTTCCCTGTTAGAGTTCATGGGTGTCCAGTCTTATCTGAAATGGGCCAGTGTGGATACAGGTTTTAGTCCAGCACTATGACATCTGATTCAACTAATTGGCTAATCATGGTCTTCAGGCAAGACCTTTAAGTAGAATCTGGTGTCTTAGTGCTGGGCTAGAACAAAAAGCTGCACCCCCATCAGTTTTTTTTTTTTTTTGGATAAGACTGGACACCCCTGTTATACTTGGTCTTTTGTAAATGCCGTTAACACTTTGTAGAAAGCATCTGCATTCACTGTAGAGGAAAGAAATTCAGAGTATCAGGACTTGGCATTCAAAACCCCCCTGTCTTAGGGCTTGAAATCCTTTGAAAAATTCATGACCATTTCTGCATTTGCTGAGAAATATTTGAAAATCATAAAAATGTACTTTAAATGTACCCAGAGGTGGTGTTATAACAGGATGATGAAAGTTGTCTTTCCGTCACTAGGTTACGGATTATGCCATTGCCCGACGCATTGTGGACCTGCACTCGAGAAACGTGGAGTCTGTAGAACGAGTCTACGCCACGGACGAGATACAGCGATACATACTGTTCGCTCGGCAGTTCCAGCCGAAGGTGAGTGCCTTACACGGTTTCTTTCTCTGACGGCGGGCAGAATCCGGTTTATTTGAGGTCGGTAATGAAGCGCCACACTGCCCTCTTCTGGTGGAAGTGTGAAAATGCAGGAAAAGCCTATCTTCTGTGTTATGAAATGCCACAAAAATGAATTGAAGTATGAGCGTGCGCACGCTGTGCTCCGAGGCACATGATGGCAGCCTACACTTATCATACCGCAGTTCAAAAGTTTTGGCATGCAGAGACATGAGTCGGAGGAAGACCATTCATGTGAGACAGTGAGAGAGAGAGAGAGAGACTGGCTAATGTGTTGCATCAGTGATGCTCAAATCTGACCCTCAAAGCCAGTAGTGCTGTTGGTTTTCATTCTTCCCTTCGAATCAGGACTGATTTAGACCGTGAGACACTAAGGTGAGTTAACTTTGCCGCCATTAATCGATCAATTAACAATCAGGTAGAAGGGAGATCCAGCAGTGCTACAGGCCTGGAGGGCCAGGTTTGAGTATATCTAGGTTTTGGGTTAGAGAGGTTGTTGTCAGCAAACTTATAACTCAGGAAGGGACACGGCTACAGGATCCTGGGAAGGTTCTTCTCCTGGCTTTTAAAAAAAAAAAAAGGAAAATTCAGCACAGGGGAAGAGGGGGGACTACAGGCCCGGAGGGGGCCTGGTTTGAGTACCCCCGGTGGTACAGCTCTCTTAAATATCTCTCTGTCTGTCCCCTGTCCCCCCGTCCCCTCGTCCCCCAGATCACGCGGGAGGCGCAGGAGTTCGTGGTGGACCAGTACAAGCGCCTGCGGCAGCGGGACAGCAGCGGGGCGCTGAAGTCGGCCTGGCGAATCACGGTCCGGCAGCTGGAGAGCATGCTCAGACTGTCCGAGGCCATGGCGCGCATGTACTGCTCCGACGAGGTCAGGCGCTCTTTACCCTTCCTGTACGGTTCGGTGTTTGGCAGGACGTGATCAGACCGCGTCAGCAAGAACAGTCCGTCGACAATTACACAGAGAGGGACATTTTAGGGTTGCAGTACATAAACTCACATTTGCAGGCAAATGCACATTTGAGGGTTGAGGGGTGCATAAACCATAGGCACTGGTCTACAGAGATGTGGGGAAACACACACTTTGTCACACTTTGACTTTTTGCAATGCAGAGGAAAGTCTTTTGATTGGGTGAATGCAGGGTAAAGTCTTTTGATTGGGTGAATGCAGGGTAAAGTCTTTTGATTGGGTGAATGCAGGGTAAAGTCTTTTGATTGGGTCACAGGGGGCAGCTCATCCATTATGGGCTTCAAGCCACGCAGGTCTTTCAGACACATGCACCTCAGTCCCAATTCACCTCCTAATCACTCCCCCCCTCCGTTTCGAGTTAGGCTTAATTATAAGTGTCACTTGTGTAAGGGCCACTCACAAGCGAGGGCGGGCATTGAGGGCGGGCATTGAGGCGATGGGGAGCATAAAAAGCACACTTTTGGTCTGCTCTGATGAATCAGAATTTACAGACCCAAATTTACCATCAATTATTATGAGTAATAAATAATCATCACTTAAAAGTGTATCACTTAACAGCTGGGCACATTGAACTACCTTGAACCGCCACATTTGCGTTACAAATAATGATCACCTTAATTTAGATTGGTGTTAACAGTACGCTTTATTCAATGAAATTTGCGTCATTTGAGACAACGCTTATTTGCAAGACGGTACTGCAGCGACCATGATAATTGTCTTTTGAAAAGGGATAACACGGCAGTCAAATTGCATTTAAATTCGCTTTTCTCTGCCGTGCTTTAACGACACTGGCAACAGCATTAAGCAACGCAGTGCATGCTGGGTCAGCACTAGTTTTTAAGCCAGCACTTTAATTTCCTCATTATTGAGGGAGAGTCAGAGGGTCGAACAGCCACCACCCCTTGCTGAAATTTGGCTCAATTCTTGGATAACCCTTGTACAAGATGGCGGCTCATCAAAAGAGTAAAATGAGTGTCACAGTCCTTAGGAGGTGCACTGGGACCGGGCCATGGTATAACTGCAGCTGTGACTTGTCTCATTGTTTTCAGTGGAGCACGTCACAGAAGCCTGTGAGCTGTGGGTGTAGGTGTCTCTCACAGAGGTCCGAATTATTTAAAGTTTCAATTTTGTACTTGACAGGGGATGCAGTCAAACAATCACACAGTTTTAGAAGCATGAAATATCTTTCAGTTGCATGCATATTCTTTGGGCACAACATACCTTTTCCTTGAAGATTTGTATTGATATTCGACTTATCCAGCGCTTAGCCATCTCAGTCATGCACTCATAACGTGTCAGAATTATAAAATGGCTGTTTACTGTTGCCATTTTGTTTCCTGTGTCACTGTTGAAACTGTCAATCTTTTGTGAGCAATACATTCTGAACCTGTCATTGTTTAAAATGTTTTAACAACTCCGACTGAATCCGATTTTCATTTCCAACCCTGGCGCCGTAAGGTTCACCCCAAACACGTCAAGGAGGCCTTCAGACTGCTGAACAAGTCCATAATCCGCGTGGACTCCCCCGACATCAACTTCGACCAGCAAGATGACCTGGAGGACATGAACGGTGAAAATTTAAACTGCTGTCATCAAAACAGGAAGTTTAATTATATGGATCAATTTAACAGTCAGCCTATCACGTTGCTGGATTCACAGTTGTTATTCGATGTATTGTTGCCTATACTGGTCCCTGCTTGTGATGGCAGTGAGCCTTGTTGTGTGTGTCTAAACTGCAGATTATTGGCATTGCTGTGTAACTTCAACACTAGAAAGGCTGTGTTTGTTTACTACCTTCTGCCTCCAAAGCTAACGCCCAGCGGCGTCAGGCTGATCCCAGCATTACAGCATTGATTTCAGCACCCAAAGCGACCTAATTTCATAAAGAATATGAAGCCATATGTTGCAGAACTATATTTTTTTTTTTAAATAAAGGACACAACTTTTCTTATTTCTAAGTTATAGTGGTTTTGTTAAAGGCCAAGGGAAAATGTGTCAAGGCTTATTAGCCTACAGGCACACTGGAAAAACCCGCTCGACAAGGCAAAACACAAAATGGAAAAAAGTAGTTGAAGAAATAACAAAGTGCAATGTTTTTTATAAAGTCATTTCTTCAGTCATAAGGATTCAGCTCACTTCTCCCTTCCCAGCTCCCATTAAATGGAGTGTGCTTTCACGTTACGCGCTGTTTCTCATTTCCCCGTGGAATGCACAGCTTTGGTTGTTTGTGTGTGCAGGGACCGCACACAAATCGATTGTGTCCCACACAGTTGTCTTTAGCCAAAGTCTCAGTTTCAGTGTAAAACCGAAAGTGTGTCGGAGGTGTTATCTCCACAAAGATCTAAACCGGTCTGTAACCACAGTGCTCACAATGATCGATCCCCACGCTGAAGTCAGTCATCAAAGTACATCTTCATCACACGATTGCAATGAATTAATTTTGTGTGATTATATGTGCGAAATTAGTTTTGATAGCGCTTGATCAAGCAATTCATATATCAGTGTAGGTCATTCTGTTGCTGAATAGCATGGCAGAAAGAGAAGCCCATTCACACATGGGTACCAGCACCTGCTACCTGAGCCTAGTGGGGGGTTTTGAGAAGAAAATGGCACAAACTACATGTATTTTTTTATGAGTTGATTTTTTTTCATTCAAAAAATGCAGTTAAGCCCAAATATTTCATTAAAGTCATAGAAGGAGCGGGATATTGCATTTGCGAATGCCCCATGGCATCAGTGCTGGCCTTTCTAGTGTTAAGGCAGAGTTTCTATATTTCAGTTATTACATTTGAGTTCATTTTGAATTTAGATAGCGGAGATGAAGCCGAGTGTAGTACTGTTGCCCCCTAGTGGTAACAGGAATTGAACAGAATTGCAGCAATTTATTGACTCTGGCTGGAGGTGGTGAACCCAGTGTTTCGCCCAGCAGTCAGGCTCCTAATTGCCCTAATTGCCCCTGTACTCAGATCAGGATGGTGTGCTGGGGGAGGAGCAGGCTGGGGCGGACGGCGCTAACGGGCGCGCGGATGCGCCCGTGACCGAGGAGCAGCAGGGGGACGGACCGGGGAAACCCGCCACTGCCGCCGCCACCGCCGCCGCCAAGCCCGCCTTCAGGATGACCTTCGCCGAGTACAAGAAGGTCTCCAACCTGCTGGTGCTGCATGTGCAGAAAATGGAGGACCGTGAGTAGGCCTGGTCCGGGTTGGACTTTCCAGGCTGCGGTTCCATGTTTCTCTTACAGGGGAGGAGAAACAGAACCGCAGCTGCGGCCGCCTCTTACAGGGGAGTTTAAGTGGTGTGTGTGTGTGTGTGTGTGTGTGTGTGTGTGTGTGTGTGTGTGTGTGTGTGTTCTTGTCAAGTATTTCAACTGAAATAGAGTTGCCTACCAGATCATTTGTAAACTGGTTAAAAAAAAAAAAAATTTAAAAAATAGTTGGTTTCTTTTACAATTGAATGCACTGAACAAACAAACCTTTTTTCAGAGATTAGGCTCTCTTTACAAAGCCATTGGGAGGAATGACAGGGCAGTGAATTTATTTATTTTACAGTTGATGAAGAATGCTCCCTAAAGAGAAGTGAGCTGATTAACTGGTACCTGAAAGAGATGGAGAGTGAGATCGAGTCAGAGGCCGAGCTGATCGCCAAGAAGGGCCTGATCGAGAAAGTGCTTCAGCGGCTGATCCACTACGTGAGTGCGACTGAAAAACATCCAACTGGTCACCCTGAAAGCCAGACTCTCTCTGCTGGTACAAAATGCATACAACTGAGTCAGGGAAGCCACGGTGTTAAATAAACAGGGGCAATAAATCTCTCTGATTTTACGTGCTGTGTAGTCCTGCCTTCAGCCTCACAAGGAAACAGACATTTATATATTTAACAGGACATGCTGTATTTTAAGAGAGACTGAAATCCTGTGAAACAAAATGGACGCCGTTCACTCCTAAACTCCCTAAATCTCCCTGTTTCCCCAGGACCACATCCTCATCGAGCTCACCCAGACGGGCCTGAAGAAGGGGGCCGAATTCGGGGAGGACCCCGTTACAGAGGAGGACCCCTTTATAGTGGTGAATCCAAACTACGTGCTCGAAGACTGAGTCTCCTCTTCTAAATTGTGTATGGTGTCCAGTGTAAAATGTATCACACGTGATGGATGTGTTTTATCAATGTGTCACCAGGGGATTACCCACTTCATCTGCACAAAACATGTTGTCATGGAGATTAATCCTTATGAATGGACTTTAAGCACTTTGTTTTGGGTGTGGGGGGGGAAACTATTTATTAAATCATATTTTTGCATAATAATTTGTTGTTTGTTTTTCAGTGTGTAACTGATTATTCTGAACACACACTAACAACAATGCAACATCTTTGTTTTCTTTTTTTTTTCGAAAGTGCATTTACCTCTCAAGACTCAGTATGCTAACATTTATCAGATGGCTTTTAGGAAATTACACAAAATTCTCCAGATCAGAGAAAATCTTTGCGCAAATTATGTTTCTATAAATGCGACGATTGAGTGGTGTTTTGCAAAGAATTAAACATACTGTATATATTTGTTGACATTACTTAAGCTATTATTCAAGCACGCTTCACACAATTTTTCACCCAATAAAAAAGAACGCGTGGTGCCACTGATTATCCACCAGATGGCGCAATTTATGTACAGTACTTTCATATTTGTCTTAATATCGTGATTTAATAACACTGAGTTTTTGGATGTAGCATGTGGGTGCCTTTGTGTGATTAAACGAGTTGTAAGACTTCCCTCGAGATTCTGGAGAAGTTAGCTATACTATGACTACTTCTGCATTACTCCAGTAGCTATGCGCGAGCAATCTTTAATAGTTTGGAGAGGCCACTGCAGTAAGCTTCTACCACAAGAGGAAAGTTGACTTGCATCTGTGTGTCCTGGATGAATTTATTCCTTATCCTTGATTTCATTACATTTTTGGCACTAATGCTCGAAGGGCTGGACGCTTCTCACCTCGAATACTTGTCTGTTCTATGGGTGATTTGTTTTCACGATTACTTTGACGGGATTACTGTCGCACAGCTAATTTGCAGTAGTGTAATAATCCGAAGGTGTTCAATGTTTAAAAAATGGCAGACTACATTTGCTTTTATATCATTGTTTGTACAAAGACCCAATATGACGCAAGCCAGCCCAGGATGCGTGTTTTGGTTCTGAAAATACATGGGCCAAGTCCACGGTTTCGTTTTAAATATCTCTAAAACAGAAGGTTAAATTCACGCATAAAACTCAGTCTTTCTAAACCGAAAACTATCAAGAGAGCTCATGAGCAACCCTGGACCCGGGTCACTATCTCAAATGTACAGCATGTTTTCACGATAATCTCGATTACTAAGCGAAAAACACAACTAATCAAATGCCCTGGCAGAGCAGAACGCATTAGAAGAGAAGAAAAGTTTTCCGCTTTAGATGAAAGGCTTAGACACTTCAGCGTCGAATTAAGATTTAAACAGCCCGTCGACATCAACAGTAGGTATTGACAAAACACAGCTTGACGTTCGGCGATTGAGAAAATTAGACCAGGCATACAGGCTACTTTAAACAAACTGCCACAATTTCATCACGTCGGTGAATGTTCTACGCAATGTATTAAAACAAATCAACGAGACCGTCTTTATTTTTCCTTGTTGAGTCATCTGTCCTAGGTTTCCGTGGTCGTGACCACTAAGCTATCTGCCCGCTGGCTGAACCTATGAGCTCTTTTAACGCGTCCTTAAATGACGCCTTTATTTCCTTCCAAATCATAACTGTAGACTAGTTTCCCATCGCGCATTTCGAAAGTCTCCTTAATCACCAAAATACCCATTTTGATTCTATTAACAGGTACAAAATATATAATAAGTACCCATCGCAGATATCTGTTCATAGGTACTCAAATGCACCTTCGAGAATTTAGATAAAATCCCTAGTAATTTAGGAAACATCTGGACAGAAGAATCATGCGCTCTTCGGAATACGATGCAAACTGAGCTTCATTAAACTTGCTGCAGTGGATACTCCAAATCCCGATATTTTATCCATTTTATGCGATGAATTAAGGCGAAGAGACACACCGCAGCTAACTCGTTGCACCAGTGAATTGCACTTCGTGTTGTCATCCCACACTGAAGTCTCTCTCTCGCTCTCTCTCTCACTTTGCGTGTGTGCGTGTGTGTGTGTGTGCGTGCGCGCAGGATGAGTGTGTTTGTGAGGCTCAGAGAATCGCGTGCGAAGCGCTGGCCTGTCATTCAGAGGAATCCGCCACCTGAAACACAAGGAAGTGCACGAGACCAAAATCGGGTATATAACGTCAACCACTCTGCCTGCTACTTGCTGCCTGCTAAAAGATCGCTAGTCTAAAACTCAGGCACACTTTTGCTTTTTTTTAATACCCATGGGAATTACTGTTTTAAAAGTATTGCTAGCTCAGACCATTTTTTGCAGTTAAAATATATTATATAAACTGTTCTGGAATTGATATACATTGTCTGAGCCATTCGGTAAGTGCATCGGCGTTTTTGTCTTTTCCGTAAAGCACAGATCTGGAAAATTACTCAGTAAAGTATGTGAAACTTATTTGTGTGGGAATATTATTATTATCATAGGATATGGCGTGATATTATAGGCTACTGTCACTTGCGTTCATGAGTCAGGTTACTGAACGTAAATAAACATACCACGTAACGTCATTGGGAAACACGCTTTACTTGTTTATGTTCTTTTCTTTGACAGTGTAACGATTTGCCTGGTAATTGCATATTTTTAATCACCTGCGCCTATAAATTAAATGCTGAGAGAGGCACATTTTACGCAAAAGGCACGACGTGCACGTAAGGTTTTAGTCTTTAATATGCCACTGTTTCTTTGTTCACGCGCACCTGTTACATTTACAGGGGCGCGAGATCATGATTCCACCTGGGGATTGCATGTATGCCAGCAGGAAGAGGCGGAAGCCGGTTCAGAAACAGTTAAGTGTCCCGCTATTTTCTTTGTTGCGCACAGGGGGAAGTCGTTTCCGCTATATTGTGTATTTGGAAATGATTCATTCAATCTTGACGAACACCAAAGCATTTGCAAAAGTGTCTGCTATCTAGACCCTAGCGTAGTAACAAGAAGAGGGCATATGTTGCTCATTTTTATTTCTCCCAAAAATACCCAGTCTAATATGGAATGCTTCTCATGGATACAGTATTTTAATTCTTTTGAATTGCCAGTTCTTGTGTAGGTTAGCGCATCCAGATATGTTCAATTAGTCTTATTCAAGAACTGAATTTAGGGATGTTTTAAGCTGCTACATATTTTGGAGCCATGCGTGACCGCAGTTGATTGAATTAAAGTTAAAACTACTGTGCTATTTTTCCACAGAGTAAAAGTTATTATTGAAATAATTCAATAAAAAAAAACTATTCATAGGTATATTTTAATCACACTGGATATTTTAACCCCAACGTTTAGCTGTACTCAAAGATAGCTTCGCCATTAATTAATGAATTAATTAAATGAGTTAATTGTAAACTATTTAAAATAGTTTTATCGCTATAAAATCAATTGCATGAACTTGTAAAAATTGACAGGAAGAACTCGGAAACGGAAGAACTCATCAATAATTAGGTTTGTAAAATTAATTGCTAAAGTATAAGCTGTGAAACATTCCTTGGCATTGCTAATAATAATAATAATAATAATAATAATAATAATAATAATAATAATAATCCTTATACTGGCACACAGTCGTTATATTCAATATAGAGTGTGTATCATATATATATGTAAGATCTCAGTATCACGTGAGGATGTAAACAGATTGGTGCACCAGGGTGCTGCAGCAGGGTTACCTGGGAGACGGGTGTCACCGCAGCAGGGTTACCTGGAGACGGGTGCCACTGCACCAGGGTTACCTGGGAGAAAGGTGTCACTGCACCAGGTTTACCTGGGTGGAAGGTGTCACTGCACCAGGGTTACCTGGAGGGGTGTTACCACACCTGTGCTACCTGGGGAAAGGGTGTTAGCGCACCAGGGTTACCTGGGAGACGGCTGTCACCACACCAGGGCAAAGTTTCACTTTCAGATTGGGTAGAAGTCTAAGTTTTGGCAGCTGCCTCACTGATGGAAGAAGAGTCCCGTTGGTGGACCCAGACTGTGTAGGGCTACAGTTTCAGCCCCTCCGTAGATAGACGTGGAACCCAGCCCTTCATCCCTACATGCGAACTCCTCACCTTGTGTTTCTGCTTAGTCATCACTGGTGATAACGGTTCGTTCATTTCCTGCCATGCTAACAGCAAAAGTGTCTTTCTTGTTCTGAACTATTGTGGTTTGCCTTGAAGGAAATCCAACGGAGAGCAGTTATTAGTAGCACAGAATAAGAGACTCGCAACTCATTGTATTACGCTCCTTAAAGTGGTACACTTCTCATATGAACCGGATAAATTGTACAAAATTATTTTTGTTCCCTGACTTATAATGTATATGCAGCCTTTTATGTGTCCAAAGTGAGAGTAACAAAAAAGCTGGAGTTTTTTTCAATGTTTAATAACCTTTGAAAAGTTTAATTAAAAACAAAAAAACTTAAAACTCTGCTTACCAATTGTGAAGTTAGGGACCAATTCTTGCAATTATTGCAGTTTTGCAATAATTTAATAATGGAAAAAGAAAGATTTCTGCTAGATTTGACCCCCCCAGCTCATGGAGCACTGCTCTCCTTGCTCTCTCCTCACTGTGCGCCCATGGGGGAGTTTAACAGAGCGGGTTTGGGCCCGTCCCGTCCCAGCCCAGCCTGTACCAGGACAACGCTCTACTCCCGTAGCTTCCTGATTGATCGCCACCCGTCACCTACCTGATCGCGCACGGCCCCGAAAAAAAAACAAAAAAAAAAAACATTTTCTTTTTCGCGTTGCCAGGAAACCGGCCGCAGCGAACCAGAAGTCCAACCCCTCCAAGAGGCACCGTGACCGGCTGAACACGGAGCTGGACCGCCTGGCCAGCCTGCTTCCCTTCCCCCCCGACGTCATCTCCAAGCTGGACAAGCTGTCCGTTCTGAGGCTCAGCGTCAGCTACCTCAGGGTCAAGAGCTTCTTCCAAGGTAAGGCGCCCCCACCCCCACCCCCACCCCTTAGTGTGGGAGGGGTGTGGTCTGTTTTCATAGTCAGCCAATGGCAGTCTGTGGGGCGGGGATAGGTGTGTCACAGCTTTGTTTTCATGGGTGGCCAATCACAGCCTGGGGGCGGGGAAAGGCGGAGGCTTTGTTTTCATGAGCGGCCAATCACACTCTGTGGGCGGGGAGAGGCAAGCTCCTTAATTAGGTCTCTCCTGTGACTGAATGAGAACCACTGTTGCACGCTACACCTTGCCGCTTGATTGATGCAAGCCAAAACGTGGGAGATTCTGATTGGTTGACTCTCACTGTCTCATTTCATTGGACGGCTCGAGAAGGCTTCTAGTGGCAGAGTGCATTTACTCGATCCTCATATTCCTTGGACGACGACAGCTCTCTGCGCGTGTGATCATTTCTATTCTTATTTTTATTAAAATGTAATATTGATATAATAACTTCATGATGCGTGTTTTGTGAAAACCAGCCATGATATTTAGGCTCGATATTTCATGTTCATGTACATCATAACCCTCAACTCCTCTGACCCTCAATGGAAAATTTCGAGTAGAGAAAAATAAAATGCATTCTCTCTTAAGTCGTAACTTTTTTTCTTGGTGGAAACTTCCCCCAGTGTATTAACGTGATGTAGAAACAGTCCAATGTGCATCAATCGCTGGCATGCTTCGGTCTGTCTGTGTTGCCCTTAATCTTTGCGTCACTTCCCACCCGGCTTGCGCCGAGCTATTTATAGCGAGCTTCTGAAAGAAAAAATGGGCCTGAACGAGCCGTGACACAGATGTCAGAAATAACGCCGCTCGTCCGGCAGCCAATGAGGCTTCACGTCAGTAAAACACTGCTCTCCTCGCATGTCTCTTCTTTGTCTTTTTTTCCCCCTAAAAAGGATGTATTTTGGGGAAAATGAAATCGTGGAAAAAAGTGCTCTGTAGCACATGTAACAGATGAGTTAGAGATTTTCCCTGAGTTCGAGGTGGGATTTTTAAAATCCATTCAGGCTGTGGTAAAAATAGCTCAATTTATTATTTACAGAATAATCTACATCAAAGTATTGAATATGCTTTTGCAATAATTTATCATGTTCAACAAATTAAAGGTGATGATGATGCTTCATAGTAGCCATGTTGTGTTGTAAATTGGATGGTATGCATATTACAAATTGACAGTAAATGTAAAAAGGTCCTTTTGGCCAATTACACAGCATCATAAGTTGAAGAATTATAGTTGTAACCTCTAACTTTTGGGGGTAAAAAGAAAATTTGCCAATTAGTGAACCTTGCAAGTGCAGTTGGATAGGCTGCATGAGCACATTGCATCTTATAGCCAGAGAAAACAAACTACAAACCAATTAATGAGTCGCACACTGATGCAATTAGGAGCTTCACATAGTAGAACGCATGTGAAATCTAAAGAGGTCACTGTAGAGTTTGACCTCACAAAATGACAATTTAAGCCTGTGTAAGGACCTAATAACTAAAACTCGATTGTGCAAGAGAATATAAAATAAGATATTGCATTTAAGGATGTGAAATAAAGCACTGTATTTTTCTTATTGCTGTTCTAACTGCAGGAGTAAAACTTGCCTGCAGTCTCCCCAAGAGTGCATATGTCACATCCTCCACATCACACTTCACTGGCTACCTGTTACAGATCACATCAAGCTTAAAACCTTTACCCTTTTATGGTGTACGATCACAAATATGTAATCAGAATGTTCTTAACTGAACATTCTAATGCTGATGTCACAATCGCTGCTGGTAACTGAAAGCAGTGGAGTTCTAGAACACTAGCTTAGAATTCCAAAAAAACTTACTCATTAAAAGGGTTTTACTTACAAACCTACAGGGCAGTGAATGGACCAACTCCACTCTACTCCCCAGCTACGTAGATCTCCCCATTTCACAAACTTCAGGGTGACTGGATCTCCCCTCCCTGCCTGGCTGCTCCTGCCAGTCGTGACTCCTGTCTGTTTTGACCCCAAAGTGGTGAGGACTGCAGGATCATTGGCCAGTAGCAATCCCACTTTTTGTGCTAATTCAGGTTGTGGTATTTTAATGGGTTTTTAAGTTATGTTGTTATACCCATGGTTGCATTTAAATATTTGTACCTTGGCTCGTGGTTAGCACAGTTGTGCTTTTAGGGATGTTGCAGTTTTACTCCCTAATATGTTGTCAGTCAGATCTGGTACTGTTGCATCTGTCAATAAGTCAAATGCACTCAGGTTTCCCTGTATTGTAAGTTGCTGTGGATAAGAGCATCTGATAAATTAATGTAACGACATACACTGAAGATTTTAAAAAAAATCTTTCTGTGCCAACATTCGTTAACACTCCTAATAGTTCTTCCTTTAGTTCTCTCTACGCAATGCAGGTTTAATCAGACAATACTCTGAGTCTTTTCGAAAGTGAAATGGATGACTAATGAGCCCATAACCCGTCGTCGTCAAGGGAACATAGGGTGGCGATGTGGCAGTCTTGGTTAAGAAGCCGGCCTTGTAATTTTGGGGTTTTTATCTCAGCTGATCGTACACCCTGTCCTCTCTTCTGCGGTGGTGTTCAGGGAGACGCTTAATCTATGTCGATTCAGACGAGACAGACAGCTGACTGAAACTCTGTGACTCACCCCGCGTTCGATCGTCTGCTGTGGCCAATGGCGGTCCTGAACCAGGGCGTGAGAGACGGCTTCACAGCTGCGCGCCTGCTTGATTGGCTGACGGGGCGTTCCTGGAAAGACAGGCGAAGAAAGGCTATAGGCTGAGAGTTGTGATGTCACAGTGGGCCAGAACTGACACCACTGATAGTTCTTGTGTATCTCGTTGGCTGAAAGACACTCACCCTAACCGTGAGTGATGCTTTTAACGTGCGCTCATGTCATTTACCTGATACCACACCTCTCTCACACCTACGCACGTATGCTTTCACAATTACATTTTTAAAAATCACAATTTGCAATTATATATTCTATAATTATTTTAATTATGTTGTTTTAAATCAGTAATATAATATTACCATAACAATTGCCACAGAGTCAAACCACGGGCACTTTCTGAACTCCTACACTTGAACACCAACTGAAATTCCCTCAAGTAGCAGAGCGTTGCTCTGTGTGAGCAGTGTATTTCTCTCCCTGGCCACTAGGAGGACAGGGTAAGGGTCTGGCATGCCCCTCACTCAGACTGGGGAATACTGCACAGTGAGATTGAGTGCTATGGTGAGTCTTCAGCACTGTGCAAATTAATATAGGAATTGCTGAGACACACAGCAATAGCCTAAACCACAAACATCCTTTAAAAGCACAGAGTGCACTCATTTCACAGGGTCTCAGTATGAACCATTGTTTATGGGTAGATTGAATTATCAAAAGAAACACAACTGTTTGTTACATCAAGCAAGACATAACCTCAGCAGTAAGATTAAAGAAAGCCAGTGAACTCGCTATACTACTGCACACAGATTGATCGTTTAAATTTCAAACAGTTTTCAACAGTACTGTAGGCAGTGACTTTCTAGGTTTAAACTAATTAATAATCTGAACTTTACTTCTGGAATAAAAGTGTTTTCTACGGGTCTTAAGTGTTGACAATAAACAGAACATGCCTGTGTATACTTTTAAAAAGCATGCATGTGTGACCCTTAAGGTTGCTCATGTTGCTTGCAGCTTACTGTGTAGAGCAGTGGTTTGCAACCCTGTTCCTGGAGATCTACCGTCCTGTAGGTTTTCACTCCAGCCCTAACAAAGCACACATCATTCAACAGCTAGAGATCTTGTTGAGCTGATAATTAGTAGAATAGGGTGTGCCAAATTAGGATAGAAATAAAAACCTGCAGGACGGTAGAACTACAAGAAGTGAGAAGGGAGCCACTGGTGAAATTAGAGGAACTGTATAAAGGTGCTTGTGCTCAGGGCATAAATGTGATGTCTGACACGGCTGTTGGTTTTTATGCAGCTTCAGGAAAGTGGAACTGACGCAGAGGTGATACAGAGGGGTTGTCTCTGTCCTGAGCTGTACAGCACAGGTGTGGCAGCACCTCTGAAGTTCTAAAGTTACCTACGCGGCGCACAGAGCCAAAATGGCGGTTTAATCCATCGCTCGGATTTAACGTCGTCTCTCATTTTGAATACAGGTCGTTGCTAGGGCGGCTTCAGTTGTAGGTTCTGTTCCCCTTTCTGCCCTGCCCACAGACTCACCCTCCTTCCCTCCTCCTCCTCCTCATCCCACCCATCGCCAACAGCCAGTTGGAAAGAATTATTCAAAAGCGATGAGTTCAAAAAATAACTGACTTTTGTCACTGTTCGCATTATTTGCACCTTCCAGGCGTTCTGTGTGTTCAGTCCAGGTAACGTGACGCTCGGCATAAGATTCACATCACATTTAGTTTATCCAGAGAAAATCACACAGATTATATTTGTACAAACGATCAATTTTTACAGTTGGATATTTTACTGTAGAGGTTCAGGTTAGGTACCTTCCCCTGCTGGTCCAATGGCAGCACACCAGCTGGGACTTGAACCCACAACCTAGTTGCTAGTCCACCCAAACCACTACGCCATCATCCACATGTTGCATAATATTGATTATCTTTTATTAAAACATTCAGAAATTTCCCAGCATGCCTTAGTCAGTTTGTGCCCCACTAGTAGCCATGTCTGTAACCTCTTCAGGGTGTATGTGTGTCGACCCAAGTCTTTACTACAGAAACATTACAGTCCTTCTGGGTTGGACTTGGAGCCCTGATATAGGATATTTTTGTTATTTATTGTCTATAACTGGTACCAGCTGTGTGCCTATGAATCTCTGTCAGGAATATCAGAACTGGGGCTTCATTTGGCCTTTTGGGAAAATAAAATGGGTCTCTCAGTACACTTGACGCCTCACAAATTACAGTAAGATGCTGACCTTGTACTCTGCTGGGTAGTGTGTTGTGGAGTGATCTGTAGTACTGTTGTGCATCAACATTCCCTGCAGATGCCTTGCACAATAGTTGTGCGGCAGAGTGCTCTCCTTGTGTCAGTTTACCTAGATTTGAATTTCCCCACAACATTCCTGTGGCATGTCTTTATTGTCATTCG
Source organism: Anguilla pacifica (assembly GCA_039654925.1). Lineage (NCBI taxonomy): Eukaryota > Metazoa > Chordata > Actinopteri > Anguilliformes > Anguillidae > Anguilla > Anguilla pacifica. The sequence goes on along the minus strand of CM077291.1, from coordinate 7,132,790 downwards.
TGATGATTTATCTGTAGGATATCTGCTTTCTGTAAATAAGATGAATCAGCACTCTTCAAAAAAATGGCATTAATTGTCAGGAAGGTGCCCACGGCAACATGGGTGGCAAACTGGAGACCTTAATCCAATCAGAATCCGTCGGAGGGCTTGCGTGTAAAAATGCGGCTGAACTCATTACTGAGACATTAGCATGAAACGGATGTAATTCCCGTTCATATCAGAGGCCTCGCATGCAAATGTCGCCGTATCTCGTGGAGTAGTGGCACGTGAATAATTGCATAGATTGGTCCTGTGTTGCAAAGGCCATAAGGTAATGACCCCCCCTCCGAGCCACGCCTGGTCTAGACACAGAGCATTGTGTCTTTAATAGGGCCAAGCTCAGCACGCAGCGTATGGACGTGTGGGACTCCGTGCGGCTCGGTTCACATCACAGCAGAATCCTTTGTTAGTCCAACACTGCTGCCGGACCGTTGTCTCCGGCAATTACGCTCAAACTCGGCCGCTGGGGTGCTGAAGTTGCGGCTGCCAGTGAAGTGAGTTGTCAGCGCTTAGAAAACGGTCACGCAGACCCGGCCAGAACGAAAGCCTCGCGGAATCGCGAGCGTCGGTTGGAGATTTGAGCGAGCCTGCGCACGAGAGCGTGATGCGTTCTGTCGCTGAGAGTTTAATAGCCGTCGAACACCCGTGGCGCGAAAACGAACAGCTCTTGAAAAGTAACGGCACTTTTACTCGCAGTGCGGAGTTTGGTCTCCTAATCTGCGCACTTTTAGTTTACAAATGATTGCTTTTCACAGCGCCTACATGAGGTGAGGTGCAGCTGCATCAAGGAAAATCCCCCAATTAAGTTCTTAATTATGTATGAAAATTATACTATGTATAAGCTGTATTACAGTAATGCAGTAGTTTTATTTTCTAAAAAACTGATGAGGGGTGAGGTTTTTTAAAAAATGTATCTAAAAACCATCGATAACTGATTACATCCTTTTTAATGGGTTCTTTTGAAACAATACAAAGTTAGCTGCAATTCTAATTTTATCCTCTAAAAAATAAAAAATACAGAGCAAATATTACAACACAGTTTATCATTAGGCTAATTGTTAATCTATTCATAGACTGAAATGAGCTTCCTGTATATTTGATATAGGCCTATAGAAAATGCACAAATAGGACAGAACATGTTTTGAAGGAAAAACAAAGTTGTCCTAAGAGTGCAAAGACCAGAAAGGCAGAGTTATCATTCCCAGTGCAGGGAAGAAAAGAAACAATTGGCCCCAGTTTGCAAGTCAGTGCAAGGCGCTGCTCATTCTGTTCACAGTCACCCTCTCTCCAGCGCCTGTGTTTCTCCACATCAGTGACTGGCGTGCGGAGTGTTTAGATATAAGGCACGCCTGCCAACGTTCTAAGTGGTTGCTTACAATGAGCTTACGGATGACACAATAGGATTTCTTCACACATAGGTTTGTGTGTGACTCTTTTGTGTGACCTCAATTAAAACAGAGGTCAGGTGACCTGCCACATCACAGAGGGTTCCCTGGCCTATGAGCAACAGCCCCTTTGTCACAGAGAGAGAGGTTCACAGGCAGCCCTGGGGGTCCCCCAAATACACCAGGAGTTTGGTGGGGTCGCCTGGAGTCTCAAAATATTATCATTATATCATTATGCATTATTATGCAATGCATACAGTTTACATGTAACAAACCAGCAATAAAAATGTGCAGATTGATGTTAGAAGACCAGCAGGCTGTTATTTTGTGCAAATTTCCAGTTATTGTGCTAGCATCCTTCACACGTCATGTCTCGGGAAAATGCTTTAATGTGAGAAGTATCCCTTTGGAAGTCTAGAAATAATGGCTTTGTTATGCAATTTTGGCTGGTCATGTGCATGTTCAAAAAGAAAAAAGCATGTCGCCGGATAAGCCAGTGTCTTTTTAAAATATAAAATCATTTATACACCTTATAGAGATGTATATATGGACTTGACATATTACTTCAGAGTACATTTCAGCAGGAGCAGAGTAAAATGAAGGCGAAACGAAGAGGTGGGCGTGGCAGCGAATCGAGCAGTTTTTTCAGCCCCGTCAGGGAGCCGTTGCTCTGAATGGGAAGAGAACAGAGAGCGACCGCGGGTAGCGAACGCTTCGCTCGAGCACAACCGCGATAGCGTGACAGCGCCCCGGCAGGAGCTCCGAGCCTCCGGGGACGTGCGTGTAGCACGGGGAGAGGGGAAGGCGTGTTCCCGAAGCGCTTCAGTTGTAAACAACGGTACGGCTCCAGCGCTGACGGCCTTAACGGAGATCGCCCTCCGAGGTTTTTAAAAGGACGATAGCCTGTACGATGGGAGAGGCTTTGTTGTCCAAGCGTAATTTCTGTGTAAGGAAAAGGCCATTCACGAGTGAGGGTGGAGTAGCCTACTGATTAAGTCTGTAGTGTGGAGATTCTGGTCCCAGGAACGGTTGAACAAGGTACATGAACATGGTTTGCATCAGTGAATATTCAGGTGTATCATTTGATAGTGTAAAACAAATATGCAAATGAATTAATGCAACAAGTCCTGCTGAGTGAATCATCAAAGCATATGCATGTATTGTCTTTCTGTGCATCACTTGAGCATTTTAACTTTTTTTTTTTAACTCATGAAAGAGGCTTTCTCAACTTTTTTTTTTTTTAGCTAAGCTGAGGCTGAAAGCTTAAAACATTTGGTATATTCCCTTTATCGTTGAAATGATGTTCGGCTATGCATTATTTTCTGTCTCTAAAGCATCATCAGAGATGTACCAATACATCAGAACCTCTATTTTCTGGCTAGCTATTAATGAATACTTAACTAATGGCAGCAAAATTGTACAAAATGGATCTTATTTCAACCCTTTGGACTAAAAACAAAGGTGTGTAAATCCAAGGAATTCAATGACTATGTTTAGAAAAGATAAGCTCACAGTAAGTTTCAGTTAATATGAAGCAAAACAAAGATTCAAAAAAAGATTTTCACATCTTGCCTTCATTAGTTTATCCCTGTGACGAAAAATCCTTCTTTTAAACGGGCTTTTGACGCATTGCAACACAACCTCTACTTCTCGCATTCAGTTAGGAAATACTGACTCATAATGAGCTAAATAAAAATGAATGTTGGGAAGTAATTATCATTTTTTTTAAAACTGTGTGAAGAACAGTACTGTAATTGTGCAATGATACCACATTGCTGGCGGATTGGAACATGTGACATATTGCCCTTTTCTCTCTGGCGTTGCGTGATGCTTAATATTGGCATTGGAGGCCCGTGTCCGTGTCCCCCATGTCTAACAGCGGAGTTGCAGGATAATGCCTCTGCACCGCCTCCTCCCCAGCTGTCTCTGGATGAGGTTAAGCTTCTGATTTTGGCAGCCCTCGCCAGCTGGATGTGAGATGAGCAGATGCTGAGGCCTTAGAGGCCGTTGGGTCACTGGATCCTGCCCTGTAAACAGCCCCCCCCCCACCCAAACCCCCCCCCCCCCAAAGTATTATGACAGTTTTTGCTCTTCAACAAGGGTTTCTTTTAACTGCTTCCTGATAAGATGTGGTCAGGTGGTACGAAGGAAGAGGCACACATTGAATGTTTGGATCAGGGGTGTCCGGTTGTATCCCGGTGTGCTGGGCTAAAACAAAAACCTGTACCCACACTGGTCCTTTTTGGGTCGGTCTGGACACCCCTGGTTTGCGTAGGCTTATGGGGCTCTATCAGCAGATTGGGCGGTTGTATGATAGAGATATTAGACCACAGTTTTCAAGTTGAGCATCTTCCTTTAATGCTGGCAGTCTTTTTTATGTAGTTTCAGGTTATTTATTCTTGTGTCTGACAAAAAAAAAATGGCCAAAGTACGTTTTCACGGAAATAAGTCACGCCTGACAAAAATGTCAGACAGCCCTGTAAGCCTAATGTCTGAACATGTGAGCACAGACATGCTTAGGAATGTTTTGTGCTTGGAATAGAAGTAGCAAATGTATTTAGGGCCCCTCAAAGACTGTGACATAGGCTGAGGAATTTGGTTAATTCAATTCACCCTCAGTTCACAACCTGGATTCATGCGGCAGAAGCACAAGCAACAGTCAGTCCTGGTGTCTCCTGTATTAGCATGTAATGCACTTCCTGTGCCCGAATCCGCAATGGGAATTCTGCTCTTTCGGGCCGGAAATCCCTCCTGCTCATCTGATATACATTTGAAATGCAGGAGTCGTTTTTTTTATTTATTTTTACTTCTGCTCATTCTCCGTCTGTGCAGTGCGTTCATCTGCAGGTTGAGAAGAACGCCTCAAAATGCAAATAATCCCGCCTGGGGGTGGCGTTTAGTCATACAGGAGCTTAGCATGTGCTGCTCAGAGAAAGCCAAATCAAGTTCAAAGCTCAAAACTTGCATACAGTACTTGCCTACTTTGTGAGCAAGCTCATCTGTGATCTCCGGTCTAGACCAGTGGCTTCCTCAGGCAAAGTCTGATAATGAAGATCTCATCCAGAACACTGTGAGATCACTAGAAAAGATTAAAGCTTGGAAAGGGAAGAGAACTACTGGGCCGTGCTCTGTTTCTGCTGCTAAGGCTTGTCATCGTAGCTCAGAGACTCATAGCCAGTAGGTTACCGGTTTAAATCCCACCTGGTGCTGGTGCACCTTTGAAAGAAATTCACAGATCTGATTGGTATCAGCATGTGACTTCAAATGGAAAACTGTGGCTGTGCCGAACAAGAGCCTTTGTCTAGACAAAATGGCGTCTCTCCACATTTGCAATGTAAATAAGTAATGCGGATGACAAATGCTCACGACTGCAAGTGAGAAAACCTGTCTCATCTTTGTGATTGTAGCACTTCAGCTGCGAGGTCAAAAAGATTAATCTGTTCTTTATTATTAGGGCCTTTGGATTATGTTCTGTATTATGTTTCTATAATGTACGTTTTTATTTGACATATGGAGCATCTTGGACTTTTAATATTTGAGTTTTGAGATGTTATTTCTGCAGAGAATTTCCCTCAGTGCTCATGTATCATAACCCAGTTTATTTAATGTGCTGTCAATTTCACGCCTTCTCTGAAGGGGGGAGTCTGTTTTCTGCCAGCACATCAATAAAACGGATAAAATTTAAATAAAAGCCTTTCTTGAAACCTGACAGGTGGAGACTTGTTTCACAATCGGTTTGGTGCTGTGTATTTTGTTGTTTATATTGAACTGCCCCCCCCAACCTTACGCGTTTTGTCTGTTGTTGTTCGGTTTGAAATACATTTTGTACGTACATATAAAAATAGCAACAACGACAAAAAAAATTACCTCAGATCTGTGTCCAAGTCCATGACAAGGCCAAGGCCAAGATGACGTACAGTACGGGCAGGATGTACGGTTAATGTAGTTTACTGTCCTTTCATGCTAATCATTTGCACAAGTCTCTTTCATGTTAAATTTCATATACTTTGGCTCCCCCCTTCCTCCTCCCTCCTCCCTCCTCCTCCCTCACATCGTACACACACACGGGGGACACACGTTCACCCTAATGCACTTACCGCGGCCCGAGCATCAAAGTCCGCGTGCTCTCCGTGAGCGGGTACCGTAGGGCGGTTGGAGAGAATGTAATTACCGCACACGCATTGCCAGTCGCTGGCCCCGCCGATGTCACATTATCCCCATTAATGTGCAAAATAAGCGTGTGTGTGCCCCCCGCCCCCCCCCCCCCCCCCCCCCAGCTTTCGTCTGCCCAAGAGCCCACATTCACCGTGAGGCGGGCCCTCGCTCTAGCTGACGCTGGGTCCCATAAAGGCCCCCCCGGCCCGGTCGCACGCGATGTCGTTTGAATGCTGCGAAATGACCCCAATATGCCATTAATGAGATTAGCGTAAGACCCCACCCTCCGTCCCATCGCCGTGGACACAATGCCCGCCCCTCGCACGCCATGTTACGGACAAAGACGTTTTATCTGTAGTCCTTCAGAATGGCACCCAGGGGTGGTTCTGCCACATGAGAATGAAAAAAGAACTCAGGGAAAGTGTTCGGTTGGTCATGCCGTGCGTTAGAAGTCAGTTTGACGGGGCACGTTGAACTAGCACGCACCCTACATCTTAAATGCTTACATTCACATTTTTGAGAACGTGCCAGAAAAGCAAAAACAAACCCATTTTACTTCAAATGCCAAACTTTTATCAAAGGACAGCACAAGGTGCCATTTGAGAACTTACTTTTCCACATAATTGCATTGCAGAGCTTTCCTAGCCAGCGACTGTGGGCTCGCTGTGTAGCCTCTGGCTCTGATGAATCCGGGCCTTGAGAAATAAAAATAAGACAGCTGGTTATAGGGGCCTAATGGACAATGGAACACATATCTTTCATCTTCTCAGAGCATCTTTGCTTCTTCTCTCCTGCACCACAGTGAGCAAGAATAAGTGGTGCATCATAATAATAACAATAATAATAATAATTGTTGTTGTTGTTAATAATAATAATAATAATAATAATAATAATAATAATAATAATAATAATAATAATAATAATTGTTGTTGTTGTTGTTGTTAATAATAATAATAATAATAATAATAATAATAATAATAATAATAATAATAATATTGCTTCTGCTTTAAAATGTAAAATACCCACCTCACTGAACTACCCTGAGGATAAATCTTACACACTATGACTTCCCAACCTTTCCATCCCTGTAAAGCCCTTTACTATCTCAAATATTACATTATTTATCGTAGCAGACATGCTCTTTCAGGGCGATTTAACAGAACTTTATTTAACAGCACACAGAGCGGGAAAGAGAAATTCTGCTTGAGTGCCTTGTGATACAGTAGGACTCGAAAGCAATGCCCTACCCAGGAGTAGTCTGACCTATGTGAGCTACCTATGTAGCCTCTTTAAATATATGTATTTTATTTACTGCCTTGCCCTGTGTTAGATTGGCGGCCTGTCCATGGTGTGTTCCTGCCTCTCTCCCAAATGCATGCTGGGATAGGCTCCAGCCTCCTCCAAGACCCTGTCCAGGATAAGCGGGTATAGATAATGGATGGATGGATGGATGGATGTTTACTGCCTTGTTCTGAAAATGGCTGCTCTCAGGCTCTGAATGTTCTGGAAAACCCACCACTGACTCTCACTGCTGGCGAATAATTGAGTTACGGTGTTTCACAGCAGTGGGAGAACAAGCAGATCCCAGTTCATCAAACGATTCACGGACAGCGGGTCCCGTGGAGCTTCTGCGCGGGGGTCAGGGGTTAATTATGGGGCTTGATTTGGCCGCGTGAGTCTATTTCAGTCCTGTCTTTAAGGCCGCATGTATTTCCTCTTTTTCCCCCTGTTTTTTTTACATTTTATTTATCGTGCCTGTTGCCATGTGTTTGAAGGGAGAAATGCAGATGATGTGTCTTTGAAGGGTGCTGGTGACAGAACACTTGGAAGTCCTGCTTTGGAGCTTTTTTTCAGAGCCGGTCCCGAGATTAATATACTGGGCTTCCAAGTGGTCCGTAATGCCTACAGTAAAGGCATTTACCTTGAGAGCAGGCGAGGCCTTATAGGCTAGTGGGAAATTTGGACCAGGACCATGTCCTTAGCCTGCTATGGCTGGGAGGCCACTGCAGTGGGGTAATATAACTGTCTTCATAGGGCCTGTTTAGACTTGGACAGTGTTCCTTAGGTCCCCACTGCATACTGCTGGAGGTGTCCCATTTTTAAATATAGAAGGTCCTGCACGTCACGTGTACATAACACAGTGAGACGGCATCTTTGAGTTTGTGGGTATCAGATTGCATTTCATATTTTGTCTGGGTTTAGTTCACTAATTGTCTTGACCGGACTGGAGAATTCCTTTAGTTTGGCTTTAAATAGGCCCAGTAATGATTCACACGTAAGAAGTAATGACTCAGTGTTTCGTATGCTGAAGTTCAGCTGTGCTGTTGTCTTTGTTGGTGTGCTACCCCAAGATTTTCACCGGCCCCACCTGGCCCGTGTCCCGTTAAAAATGTTCCGGGGGGGGTGCCACCGGTTGTCGCCGGCGTGCTACAGAACCCCCCCGTCCTGCGTCGTCTGTCACCCGAGCGACCGTGACGCGCGTGGCGTGCGACCGCGCGCTGCCGCGGGCGAGCGCAGAAGGCGAAAAAACCCCCGTTCGTGCGAAGAGGCGAGGAAATGGCTGAACCGCGACAGCCACAGAGAGCGCTGGCTGCTGGCTCTTCCCCGATTGGAGGGAAGCCAGGAAGCCGCCCCCCCCCCGGCGCCCGTCGCCCCCCCCCCCCGCGCCACCCCCTGCTCCCCCCCCCCCCCCCCCCCCCGCCATGCCATATAACAGACCGACGCTGTCTCTTTAAGAGGCTCTGTCGCTAAGTGGGCGGAGCCTAGGCTTGCGTGACTGCAGAGGCAGAGGCTCTGACCTCCGTAAGGGGGCTATGAAAATGATCCGCTGGTTAGAGGTGAGCGAGGGGGGGGGAGGGGGGGGGGAGGGGGGGGTGGTGTGGAGTTGGCTTCTGCAAAATAAAAGAGCTTGTACCCCCCCCTCCACCCCCCCCCCCCCCCCCCACCCTCCCCCTGGTCCTACACCCCCCAGGCACAGCGCTATACCCAAAGGGGATGTTTATCAGCACAACACACGTGCACACAAATCACGCGACGCACACTCGCACACGCTCACGCACATACACAAATGCACACACACACACACACAGGCACACACACACACACACACACACATAGGCACACAGGCACACACACACACACACACAAACACATGCACACAGGCACACAGGCACACACACACACACACACAAACACATGCACACAGGCACACACACACACACAGGCACACAGGCGCACACACACACACACACAAACACATGCACACAGGCACACACACACACACACACAAACACATGCACACAGGCACACACACACACACACACAGGCACACAGGCACACACAGGCACACAAGCAACTCATGATACACAACACACCACTGGTACTACAGCTCTAGGGAGGGGGGGGAACAAAATAATCTGTAAATTCACGATGAGCTATTTTTGTCTGAGGAACACCAGTGGGCTGGAAGCCTGCTTAGCTGTGTGTAATGGCCTGTATTACTAGTAAAGACCCTTCATGATGGTCTGGTGATTTTGCCAGTAGTGAGAGACGAAAGCTCGAACCCTCAGATTCGCAGGACGCAGTAAACAGAGCAAAGTCTCTTAATCTCCGGCTTGGGTTGATGCAGTCCCCAAAAGACCTTAAAATCCTATGTTTGGGAAAAATGTTATATGGTTTGTGTGTGTGTGTGTGTGTGTGTGTGGTGTTTGGAAGGCGGTGAAAAAGAGAGTGTGTGTTGCTTGAAGAGAGAGAGAGAGCTTTGAATTTTATTTTAGGATGAATTATGCTTCACTTGCAAAATCAGACACACACACACCACTCATGCACATACTTAAATACATATGTGTGTATGTGTATGTTCCGAATTCATGCATGAACATAGACACAAGCTCTTGCAAGCTTGCCCTGTGTGATTGGGGCATATGTGATGACACACAGTCACTTTCCCCATAAGAAGATATTCTGCTGAAGATGGCTGCATCAGCCATGTTTGCAAGGCAAACTGTAAGCTGTGCATTTAAATATGAGCCATTTAAAAGTGTCAGTTCACAAATGTGAATGTTGAATTATTTGAGGTCACGCAAATGCACACACATGCATTTGGAGAAGAAGGCCGGATCTCTGCCTCAAAGTGATTCAAGAAGTTAGCGTGCGTGGTTCTGTGTTGCATGGAAGCCATATGTTCTGAAGTTGCATAACTTCAGCATTGGTGGATACATGAATTTTTAGAACTTTTTGTAGAAATGGAGCTCCTTCATAAAGCAGGGCCAGGTCTTGGACCGATACACATGTTACTTGGAAAAAAGTTACACAGGATGTATAAATACTTAAAGGTACTTCTGTAAGGGCAATTTAAAATACAGGTCTAAGAGCAGTTCAACCTTTTTATTACCAGCTTCACTGGTTTAACCCTTTGAAGACTTTTTTTTTCTCCAGAAATTCTAAGTGTTCTGGAACTCTTTTGCTTTCTGTTACCAGTAGCGATTGTGACATCAGCATTAGAATGTTCGGTTAAGACCATTCTAGTCACACGTTTGTGACATCACGCCTTCATGGGTTAACAGTCCATCCAGGCAACAGGTGGATGGTGCACCGCACCAGGTTCCAACAGATACCTGCGCACGCACGCACACACACACACACACACACACACACACACACTCTAACGGTGGAGGACCGTTTCCTTAGCGCAACAGGAGGGTGAACACAGAGGTGGGGGGGGGGGGGGGGGTGAAGTGTGCAGGTCTCCTCATCCTCTCCCCCTCGTGGTTTCCCACGGCGACCATACGCAGTGCAGACTGCTGACCGGCTTCCTGACTCCTGCTCTCCAGGAGCCCTCTGTGAAGTGTCGGCATGTGGAGCGCGTCTGCCTCTCCTGATCAGAGTCGGACACGCAGAGATGTTTTTATGTAACCGAGATGTAACCCAGAGCTTCCTGGCTGCGGTCGCCGGCCACGGCGAGTTCCTCCTCGCGTCTCGGTCCCGCTTCTGTCTGCAGGCCAGACGGGGCTGCCTTCGAAAAACACCCTCTCCGGTCACTCACCGGCCACGTTTTTTTTACGTTCTTCGCGAGAGGCAAATCTTTTCTTCTCTTGCCGGTGCGGAGCGGCCCAGAACAGACCATAAACCCGCGGCAGAGTTCCAGCAGACCTTACACGTGTTCCTGTGAGCTGGAGGGTGTATTCGTTCACATGTGTATTAAGGGAAAGAGAGGAAAAGCATACGGTTCTCATTCTTTTCACAAATGATCTAATGATCTAATCTCGGGTTTGCTCACCCAGGGAATGAACGGCGGTGCTTCAAAAGACGCTCCTGTTGGTGAAGTCACCGGATTGCTTCATATTTGTTGTGGGTGTTTCGGGTTTACAGGAAGAGGCTAGCAGCCGTTTGGAAAACATCCACAGGGAAAGTACAGAACAAACACCAGTGGCAGTGGCCCATACAAGACATTAATAAATATTTATCTGGAGGTGTTACGCTCTCATTGACCCTGAGGAGCTCCTTGTGTTGCAAAACTGCTTGTTAGCTAGCGCTAGCTTGGCAGGTTCAGACCAGTGAACAATGCAGCAGCAGTAAGAGATCAGCGCAGCAAGTCTAAGCAGCCTATGTTACAGTTCACTTCTACAGCTGTGGTTAAAACCCATATCTGAGTATGTATGTACTGTATTGGGGTGGGTCACTGAAAGCATGTTTGCTCAACACGTGGGCCGTGGACTTGGTAGGTTTGGGAACCAAAGCTGTGTGTAGAACCAATGCTGTGTGCACAGCTTGGGTTGACAACAGGTGGTCCGAGGGGAGGTATCGTTGATTGCACCGGCTGGGGCGACATAGCTCAGGAGGTAAGAGCGCTTGTCTGGCAGTCGGAGGGTTGCCGGTTCGATCCCCCGCCCTGGGGCGTGTCGAAGTGTCCCTGAGCAAGGCACCTAACCCCTAATTGCTCTGGTGAATGAGAGGCATCTGTTGTAAAGTGCTTTGGGTAAAAGCGCTATGTAAATGCAGTCCATTTACCGTTTACCATTTGCCAAGGAGCATGTATTTGTTCTGCCCTGCATTGAGCAGTCACAGGCAGGACGGTGCTGTGTTTCGGTGGTCTGCTGTCCCTGTGCGGGGGGTTTGGGTAAAGCTCAGCGTACTGCAGGCAGCATGCTGTACGGAGCTGGCAGGGTGAGTGGGAAGATGCTCCCCGCCCCACGCCCCACCCCGCCCTGCCCCACCACCCCGTCCCGCCCCCTACACACAATGCCCCGCCCCTCTGCATGCGATGCGTGTAGCTCCAGGGTTTAGACACCACGCTCTGGGAATCCCACCCCTGCAGACAAACTTACACACACACACACACACACACACACACACACTACACGCACACACACACACACACACACGCACACACACCCAACCTCCCCCACCCCCACCCAAATGCACATGCACACATGCACACACACGCTACACACACGCACACACACAGCACACACACCCACATGCACACACACACTACACACACTACACATGCACTACACACTCACACACACACTACACACACACACCCCCCCCCCACCCAAATGCACATGCACACATGCACACACACGCTACACACACACACACAGCACACACACCCACATGCACACACACACTACACACACTACACATGCACTACACACTCACACACACACACACACACACACACACACGCACAAACCCACTCCCCCACACACACACACACACACAGGCACGCACACATTCCACACACACTACGCACACAACATGCACTCACACATGCACGCACGCACGCATGCACATACACCACACACACACCCTACACACACTACACGCTCTACACACATGCATGCCTGCATGAATGGACAGTCATGCAGGTGTGAGCAGGCCTTTCTGTCTGAGCTGTTTCGGCTCTGTTACTCATGCGTTCTAACCCGGCTGTGTCTGGCTGATCTGTGTTCTACTCCAGCTGAATCTTCCCCTTGAGGTCTCTTCTAGCATGCTAAGTGTACTGGAGATCTGTGCGTGTATTTTTAATGATACATGACCTTGTTATCCTCAGTGAGTGGGTGGCAACGTTTCTTTTTTCCTTTTCATTGATTTAAAATGCTTTCTTTACTTTTTATCACATTCCATCCTAATATTTTTTTTTGGGACCCAAGAAATTGTGGTTGTGGCCTGGGGACTGGGGACAGGGGGCAGGGGGCAGGGGGTGGTGGGGGTGCTTCCTTGTATGAGGGCCTGGGTTGCAACATCCTCATCCTAATTGTTGTGTGATGTTCAGGTGCGGGGCTGCGGGGGGGTGGGCGGTGGGGTGGCGGTTGAGGGGGGTATCTGGTTTGGGGTGCTCTCCCTGTGTGGGATTTATGACTTTTGGGGGTCCAGTCCAAGCGCAGCAGAGACTTTCTCTCTGCCGTTCGGTGAAACCTGACTCACCGCTCGGCATCTGGTAATCATCCCGTTGTTCTTCTCTGGTGAAATAAAAAAAAAAACGCTTTATCGCTTTGCTCAAGTTTACTGCATCCAGATCTGCCTCTTCATGTGCACATTTCGTGCGGAAGATTCATTGTGGATATACGCGGGGTGCCTGTAGAGATTCTGTGTGGAAAAAAAGCCTCCTGAGTTTATGTCGTAGGAAACTTTGAAATCAGATTCACATGGCAGTGCTTAGAGGTGCTCCATGGTCTGTGGTTGAATCCCAACCGTGCCAGTGCCGACTGTGACTCCTCCCATGTGAAAACATAGCGTACTACTAAGCATGCCTGATATAAACTTTGATTAGTATACTTCAAGTATTCTTAAATATAAAATAGTATACTTCGAGCATACTTCTGCATACTGGTTTTCACATGGTAGCCCTGTAGGACGGTAGATGGTTGGTGGTAGAGTCCAGGGTTAGAGAGAGCTCAGGCACCAGGGGGCCTGTGTCTCATCGTTCTCCAGCACCGAGTAAAACTCGGAAACCCTCCCAAATGTGGAACATGGACTGAAGTAAAAAAAAAGAATAGAAAAAGGGTTTCTGGGTTTTACTCAGCGCAGTTGAGGATGGTAGATCTCCAGGAACAGGGTTGGGCAGTCCTGCTCTAGCTGTTGAATGAGGTGTGCTTTGTTAGGGTTGGAGTGAAACTCTACAGGATAGTCTGCAGATCTCCAGGAACAGGGTTGGGCAGCCCTGCTCTAGCTGTTGGATGAGATGTGCTTTGTTAGGTTTGGAGTGAAAACCTACAGGGTGGTAGATCTCCAGGAACAGGGTTGGGCAGCTCTGCTCTAGGTGTTGGATGAGGTGTGGCTTTGTTAGGTTTGGAGTGAAAACCTACAGGATGGTAGATCTCCAGGAACAGGGTTGGGCAGCCCTGCTCTAGCTGTTGGATGAGGTGTCCTGTGTTAGGGTTGCAGTGAAATAGGATGATATAGTAAAAACAGTTACAGAGACGAGGTTTGCAGCTGAGCTCTGAAGGCTATGTGGTTGTCAGGGCGCTGCAGTCCTCCCATCGCCCTTGTGGATGAAAGAGCCCGCTAGCACACGGTGCAAGCAGATGGATTTGGGCACCGTAGATACCTCATGCACTCCTGGGGAAAGCGATGAACGTGGGAACGTGACCTTCTGACTGCTTTCGCTGTTTTCACCCAGAGAGCTTTGCTAACCTTTACGGGATTACTGCGAATACACGGTGCCCTAATTATTTAATATTTGTTTACAAAATAGGCTTAAAGACAAATCAGAAAAAACATCTGTGCGCTGCCCTGCATGGGTCAGACCAGCTGATGTATTCCAAAGTACAGAAACCTTTAAAAAACAAACAAACAAACAAAAACAAAAAAACAGCATTTTAGGGAAGCTAGCTAAAATGTCTGACGCACAGATAAGTATCAATCTGTTGTGTAGTACATAGCTAACAGTCTGAATGCTTAACAAAGTTACCATTTTGTTACCGTATTAAGCTCTCTGAAACCACGTTTGAAGGCTTAATGTGGTTAGCATCCACATTAAGTGCAGCTCAAAACTGCCGTTGGTGAAAGGGGTATTGACCCCAGCATGGAAGCAATCCAGTCTTCACTGCTGACCATGTGACCCACAGACGGCTGTAGTGATGTCATTCTGAAAAGAGGCTTTTTGTGAGGCACCAACCCCTATCCATGAGCCTAATTTATGGGGGGATAGGGGGTTACACCCCCCCCCCCCCCAACAGTATTAACGGGTCAAATAAGCCCCCCTATTATCAAACGGGTCAAATAAGCCCCCCCCGCCCCCCGCCCCAAATATTACCAAACGGCGCTACCACCACCCGCCAGAGGGGGAGATGGGCCAAAAACCGCATGGAACTGAAGCGTCTGCCATATTCTCACGAGCCTCACAGTGTGAGACACAGCCAGTGGCTGACGGTCCGTTCACAGACTGTATCACACCACGGCAGACTGTCTGCCACAACTTCCTCATCTGTTATTACACCTTATTTAAGAAACGCGGTTGCCTAGCAACTTGACTTCATCCATTTATTCTTGCGTTATGCGGAATATGGTTTTCCAAGTTTTTTTTGAACCTTCAGTATTCAGGTACCTTGCTGAAGTTTTCTGAAGTTTTTTTGTTTTTTTTTGTTGCATGTAGCAGCTAGAACGCAATTGCAATTGCAGACTATCAGCTGAATGGTTATTTTTCAGTTCTTTCAGGCTAAAAGAATATATATGCGCTACTTATCTGGATGAGAAATCAAAGACAAAATACCCTGATCAACCTGAGAGCAGGACGGTTTACAGAAATGGCCATCTGCCAGTCTTGGTTAGTTGTCTACCATCTTGCTTTCTCCTGATTGGCTGAGCCA
The DNA here is from genome assembly GCA_039654925.1 of Anguilla pacifica. Taxonomy (NCBI): domain Eukaryota; kingdom Metazoa; phylum Chordata; class Actinopteri; order Anguilliformes; family Anguillidae; genus Anguilla; species Anguilla pacifica. The sequence goes on along the minus strand of CM077291.1, from coordinate 7,117,396 downwards.
GATAGCCATCAATTTAGTCGAGTTCTTGCAACCGCCGTGCTTTCTCTGCACCCTTTTGATTGGCTGCCGGCTCTTCGTTGGCGGTACGATGTTTTTTCGTTGTCGCCTGTCGGTTTGAACCCAGCTGCTCCAGTTGGCCCCGTGAAGCCCGATGTGCAGTCCCTGCCCCCCCCCCCCGCCCCCTCCCGACCCCCAAACGCGGCCCCCAGCACAAAGCCGCCGATCTCTTACCCTCTTCCCTGTGCGTGCGTGTGGGTGTGACCCCCCCCCCACCCCCCTCCTCGATCTCTCCCCTCTGGCCTTCGTGACACGACCTCCTGTTTGTGAAGCGGGCGGAGAGGCCGAACCTCCGACAGGAGCGTGCGGTAATGAGATCATCGCCCGGATTAGCGTGACTCGCGCTCCGCGAACACGGAAAGCGCCATCTCTCGCTCTCTCCTTCGCTGATCTCACGAGGAACGGTTCGAGGACGGCCCCACCCCCCAAAACCGCCCCCCACACGCGAAATGCCGGCTCCCCACCCCACTACCGCCTCCTCCCTCCCCCCCCCACCACCACCACAGCTCCCACCCGAAGCACAAATTAAACCCTCACCTGTTTTCCTAACTCTTTCCGCACCTCCCTGTTTGGAAACAAAAAGCCAATCACATAAGGGAGAGGACTTATCTGCTCATGGGTAATGTAGTACTTTGAATGTTCTTATGGAGGCTATGGTGCCGTCCATTGTTTTAAGAGGATGCATATAATGGTCCACATAGTGTCAGCGTGTGAGGTACAACAGCTGAACGTGCACACCTTACGAGTCCTCTACGCTTGACCTGTCCGAAACAAAGGGCCTTCTTAGGCAGGTTTTCTCATTAACGTGTGGGGTCTGTGTGGTGTGGAAGTGGCTCCCCCGGAAGGACCCAAAATTGTGTGTGAGAGTGTATGTGTGTGAAGGTGTGCCTGTGTGTGTGTGTGTGTGTGTGTGTACGTGTGTTTGTGAGTGCACGGATGCTTGTGTGTGTGCACGTTTCTGTGTGTGTGTGTGTGTGTGTGTGGAATTGGTTAGAGTTTAGTAAAGCTCCCCTCCCCATAGGCAGGAAAATGAATACTGGCCTGACAGTAAGACTTGAGACTTTTTCGACGGAGGAGCATGACGTTCACCATGTGGCGAGAGGCAGAGGGGTTTTCAAAATAGCTGTGAGGCCCCCACCCTCCCTCGAAACCCCCCCCACCCCCCAAACCCCCACTCCCCCCAGCGTCTAACAGACTGAAGGCATGAGAACACGAGCCCATTACCCATTTTATCTATAAAATAAAAGTGCTGTTCATATGATCCAGATGTCAAAGCCCAGCACCTCCTTTCGCACAGAACCGCGCGAGAGAAAAAAAAAGACTTACAAACGATCGGGGCCCGGCGCCCCCCCCCCCCCCCCCCCCCACGCAAAGCGAGGGGGCGTGCCGATCGTGCCACGCCGCCCACTTTTTTTCTGCAAAAAAACTCACGGGGGGCTCGCCGGTAATCCTCGGCGACGGGCCTCTCGTCCAATGGGAGCCGAGCTGGTGTGCGTGACCGTGGCCGGGGTCTGCAGAAGCGAGCGTGGTGGTGGTAATTTTTTCTCTCCTTTTTTTTTCTCCCTCTCTCTCTCTATTTCATGCCTAAAGGTCTTTATTGCGGCTGATTGTTATGTGTCGCTACGCTGCGCGGGCGCACGCACATACCGCTGCTCCGCTCCGAGGCTCTGGGGCTCCACAGCGAGAGGAAATTAAACATTTTCGGCAGACACGCTCGGCCGAGATGCAGCCGACTGCACCGCGGCGCACGCACATGCGCACGCACGCGCATGCAGACATAAACATGCGCATAGGCGCACTCACACAAACACACTCATATACATATACACACCTATGCACACACACACACACCTGCACATACACATACACACATACGCACCTATGCACACACACACACACCTGCACATACACATACAAACATACGCACCTATGCACACACATACCTGCACATACACATACACACACACACACATCTACACACACACACTTATGCACACACATACACACATACACACACACACACACACACACATCTACACACATACACACCTATGTACACACACTTGCACATAAACACGCTCATACACATATACACACATACACACCTATGCACACACACATACACACACCTATATACATGCACACATACATACACCTATACACACACACATACACCTACACTAACACACTCACACACACACACACACACACATCTACACACATACACACCTATGCACACACACCCTGCACACACACATACACAAATGCACACATACACACTTACACACCTATGTACACACACAGTTGCACACAAACAAACACGCACACATACACCTACACTACACTCATACACAAACACACACATGCTCATGCACACATACACCCACACACACACACACACACACACATTTTACTCACACATGAGGTATAAATGGCATAACTCTTAGTTAACCTGTGAGATCAGAGGTGTGGATAAAGAGTAATATGCAGATGGTATCCTATAGCCAGCCAGCATGCAGTACCACTCACTGTTCAACAGCAAGATAATACAACTGATGAGCCCATGTCTATTAAAAACGTGTGCCGCAGTCTTACACACGCCATGTCTGTAACTGCATTTAGTTTTTTGTTATTTCAAAAGCTAAAGCGCACCATAGAACCCAAACTGAAAAGAATACTGCCTTTTTCTCATCCCGCCTGATGTGTTTTTGTGAGTTTTTTCGAGTGCGAAAAAGAAAAAAAAAACATTTCTGCGCGCCAGGAGACGGCGTCTTAACGCGGCGCTAGGCGCCGTTCCGCGGCGGTGCGTAACCGTGGACGAGGGCGGACGGCGACGCCCGGCGACGCCCTCGGTCTTCAGCAGCTGCTGTCGTTATGAAATGCTCCATAGGCTAATGTGGCTCACGGGCTCGCACGCAAGGGCGCTGCGAAAGCACCAGGGCTGTGGGGGGGGGGGGGGGCAGGGGGGGCAGGGGGTGGAGTCTGGGGTTTTTTGGGGGGGGGGGGGTGAGTGACAGACGGCCCGGCTTGCGTGACGGAGGAGCTTGGACAGCCCGGCCCGGCCCGGCCGGCGTCAGCCCGCTCTCTGTCGCTTCTGCGTTGGGTCTCGCCAGCGTGTGGTGGGGAGGGGGGGGCAGCCCACGCAGGGGGGAGGGGAATAAGCTAATGAGGTGGCCAGAGGCCAGTTACCGCTCCCCCCCCCCTCCCTCTTCACTGCAGTGGAGAGATATATGTGTGTTAGACGCACGCGAGCCTCTCAGGGGGGAGGAGGCTCTTGCGTGTGGGCTGGGTGCTTTAAGTCTGCTACCCGTGCCAAAAAATGCCACCTCTTACAACCGCTGCCGCCGCCTCCCTACCCCCCCTCCGCCCGCCCCCGCCCCCAACCCCACGCCGCTCCTAAGGAGGGCGATCGCGGAATAGCGGTTTCCCGCCATCTCCCACGGTAACCGTGTGAAAGTTCCGTGCCTCGCCAGAAGCATGCTGGGGAGAGTTCAGACCGCTTTATCAGAGGGGGGTCCATCAATAAATAAAGAGAAATCAAAGACCACAGGGAAAAAAAGGCTGGGTTATAAAATGAAATAAAATATGTACGGTCCTTGAACTGTAATATGTTCAAGTTGGCCAACCTGCCGGATTTTATTGGTCCAATAAATAATAATGGAGGTGTTCACCTTCTGTAAAGATGATGAGAACGTCAACAGGCTGTATTCTTTCAGTTGTGTGTGGTGCAGTCGAACGTCACTTCGTGAATTATCAGGGAGTCTAGCTCACAATTAAAACCAACAAAAAGGCTTCAATTATTCATGAGTGAGCAATGCTTTTCCTCTGACAGGAGCTCCTATTGCCCTGGGCTGGGCTGGGCTGGGCTGGGCTGTGAGAGACTCGTTTGGAAAGCGTGGGGTTATTTTTAAGGCTTGTCGTGCTGGGCCCGTGTGAACGCTTCAACCAGGACAGCGAAGGCGGATTCGGAAGGTGTCATGTGTGGTATTAATAGCAGCGGTGTGAATGCGTGCTTGAACAGTTTCACTCCGCGCAGACGCTCCAGAGTCTGTCACCAGTGGCTGCGCTTGGTTCAAAACCAGCTTCTGGTGGAGAAAAATCGGCCGCGCCTCAGCCGCGCTCTGGACCGGTGCAGCTCGAATGCGTGGAACACCCCGTAAATGTGTCCAAAAAGTTAACGCACGCACGGGACACAAGTTTCATCAACGGCCTGAATCGATGCTAAATCTCTTTGCTCTTTTAAATACTTTGTGACAAAAATGCCATGTCGACTGTCTGTTCCATTCCTTCACTCTGTTCTTGAGATTATGTAGTTCTTCGTAATCAATGCCCTGACAAACTCTGGGGCTGATTTGTGAAATAGTACCTCCTCCTAGAAATGTGAACCAGGAATATGTAAACTCTACGAGCTGGATAGTTTGTCGTCTTTAGCGGTACATTTCACGGTCACAGGAAAGGTGAGACCTTACACCGCGCTATTGGTACGATGTTAGAGAGCGTGTTTAACCTCGCCTTCGCAGTCGGTCTTTAATAGAGCAGAAACGCGGAGAGTGGTTGCCCCCCCCCCCCCCCACACGACGCAGTCAGTCGAGTGCGCCGCGCTCCAGACAGCCTCGCCCCCTCCTCTCAGACGTCCCGGAGACTCCGGCGTCCTGCCGTAAGTCACGGCGGGGTAATAGCGCCCGCCGCTCGAGTGTAATGTGATGTAGCTCCCGCGCGCCCGGGCGTCCGCTACAGAGCGCTTAAGTTCCCCGTGAGCGCCTTCTCTGTTTCTCAGAGAGAGCGGAAAGGAGATTGAACAAGGACAGCGCTGGTGTGGGGGGGGGGGGGGGGGGGGGGAGCGTAGCTAGGCTAAGCGAAATGGCCAACGATAATGAGATCTGCCTGAACTGAGCCTCACTGAGGTTTTTTTGGAGAGGTGGGGGGCATGGATTTTTCCAAAAAAAAAATCTGAAGTTAGGAACTTTTAAAATGAAACGACGTACTGATTTCCTCTGGAGAACAGTTGCGGGTGTGGAAATGGCGGGATTGTTGGGGCTGTGTGGAGCTCGCCTGCTCTGAAAGCGAGCTCTTTTCCCCGAGATCAAGGTGGAGGAAGAGCGAGGTCCCCGCTAGGAAGCGCTGGGTTACAAAGCTGAGCAGTTTGCAGGAGAAAACGGCGAGAAGGCTCGCGTGCTTTAGAAACAACCATTTCGTGGAAAATGCGAGTCACAAAGGAAGTTTTCGGGGGGGGGGGGGGGGGGGGTGGGGGAACTCGAAGCTAAGGTGGGGCGGGGCAGTCGGGGGGGGGGGGGGGGTCCGAAGCGAGCGGTTAGCGGCCGGTGCGTGCAGTTCTGGCCCCGCCCAGGCCGCGGCGTGGCGGGGGCGTGCCAGCGCGGGGGGGGGGCCTTCGCGTGACGCCTGTCCCGCGGCTCGCGTGATGCATCTCTGCGTGTTTGTGGAGCCAAACCGCCCCCCCCCGCCCCCCCGCCCGGGTCTTCCGTGCTCTTCCAGGATCCTGCTCACGATGGCGGCTTCCCTCCCCCCCCCCCCCCCCACCTCCCCTCCCCGCACGCTCACAGGGGATCACGAGAGCCCCCACAATTACCCCCCCCACACACACACACGCACACACCCACCGCTGTAGTACACATCCACACACATACACACACCTCTGCTGTACAGCCCCCCACCCCCCCTCCATGCTCACACACTCCCCCACACACACAACACACACACACACCTCTGCTGTACAGCCCCCCACCCCCCTCCATGCTCACACACACACATACACACACATCGCTGCTCTACACCAAACCCCAAATCCACCCAAACCCCCCACCCCTGGCCGCTCTGTGGGAGGACTGGGGTGTCAGGAGCTGCACCGCTGGGTGTGGTCGTCCCGCTCTGGAAACACTTTTTTTTGGCGGCGGGTCCCTGCCGGTGGTCGCGTGCGGCGTCCCGAGCGGGTGTTTTGGGCCCTAATTCCTCTCAGCGTGTTGATCTGCTCTTTACACTCCCCAGCCCAGGCCCGGCACGGAGCGCGCTCAGTACTCCTCGCTAACACACGCTAACGACGGTTTGTGACTCCCGGACCGGACCTCAGAAAATGCAGGCTCTGACGCGTACGTTCGGGAATAAAGACGTCGAGATGTGTTTTATTTAATTTTTTTTTGCGATGCTCGCCTCTTCTCTGGTCGGCGTTTCATGGAACGAGCGTGATGGGCGATCCCATAATTCCCTCTGTTCCTGAACGCAAAAATGAGGCCCGTTTTCTCTTTTGCGAGCTTGTCACGCATCTGACACGTCAGTGTCAACTGCGCTGTTTTATCTTTCATAAGAATAAATTATTTACAACACCGAGCTGTTTTTTTTTCCTTTGAAACAGAACTTGAAGAGCACCATGGAATTTTCTATGAATTATCTGGTTTTAAACTGTACAGATATCACTTTACTTGTATGAATAATAGAGTTACAAATAAAAAATGTATTTATTTATTAATTTATTTTTTATTTTTATTTTTATTTTTATTTTTATTTTTTGGGGGGGGGGTTATCTAGCACTGCTATTTAATAAATACATCTGTCAGTATGCCACTTATTCTGCTAATCTCATTTTACAGATATCTTTCAAAATATCATTGGTCAGTCTTGAATATCTGTATACATTACGCATTATCTGTTCATTTCTAAATAAGGTATTTGGGTTAGGATACACCCCTGTTTTAATGGAAGATTATACTCTCACCCCTGTACCTCAGTTATTTGAAAACTGGGGGTCTTAACTACTAGGATTACACTACCAATTTCTGCAGTAGATCTAACTTCAGTGAATCACGATACTGTTTATTCAAAGTGCATCCTCAAATGAAATTCAAATCTCTCCATCTTTGTCTCTCTCTCCCCTCTCTCTCTGTCTCTCTCTCTTGCTTTCTCTCTCTCTCTCTCTCTCTCTCTCTCTCTCTTTCTCTCTCTTTCCTACCCCCCAGCAGCCGTTCAGGAGAAACCCTCCCAGAAGCTTGCGGGTTCTTCAGAATCCCACAGTGTCGGAGGTCATGCCCTCCTGGCTGGTTTTGGGGCTCTGGAAAGTGAACTCTTACTGGAGGTGAGTCGCGCACGGAATAATACGTAATAAAGGAATTATTAAGTTATTAAAAGAGCAGGTCCAAGATTCCATATGACCAGAGCTTAATGTGCAGTGAGAGTGGAATGTTGGGTAGGCAGTAGGATCTAGGATCAGATAAACTAGTATCTGAACACACAAGGTGTTAGTCACACACAGCTCTCTCTCTCATTCTCTCTCAATCTCGCACTCCCACTCTCTCTCTCTTTCTCTCTCTCTCTCTCTCTCTCATTATCTCACACATACACTCATGCACGAGAAACATTTCTATGCTTGCTGATGTGGAAAGCGGGGGGAAAGCTTTTCCTGTTGAGAAAAAGCCACCTGAGGATTAGACGCCTAAAGCCGTCAAACAGCCTCCGTTTAGATACGGGATTCAAAAGCAGTGCTAATTTGATTATAAAACCACTTCCACTGCTGTTGTGTGAGACTGCTGCTTTTTGCCTGTAATTTTAAGAATAAGTGTCTCTTTTTCCCCCTCCTCCAGTCCCTGACGGGCTTTGCTCTGGTGGTGAGCACCGACGGGGTCATCTTTTACGCTTCCTCCACCATCGTTGACTACCTGGGCTTCCACCAGGTACGTGTGCCATTCGTCATTCATGGGGATCCTCTGTGTCTCCTATGAGGAAGCGCTCATAAAAAAAAGCAGTAGCAGGAAGAAAAGTTATTTCCTGGCTGTACCTTAGAAGGGATACTAGAATGAACGTAGATCCTAGGGGGACAAGGGGACACCCCCACCACTTTGGAAAAACATCAAATGGTCCCTCCCCAGTATTATCATATTGCATTGGGTGGTACTGTTAGTGCACATCACGCCACCCCCTCCGCCCCCAAAAAAATAAAAAAATAAAAAATAAAAAAATAAATAAAAGTTTCTGTTTGTTGCCCCCCACCAATGTGGAAATGAGCTCTGCGTCCAACAGGCGCCAAAGATCCGCTCTACCTCCCTCCCCGTTTTCCCTCACATGACAGTACCTCTGTCTTTCTCCCTCTACCTCTCCCCCTTTACTTCCACTTCCCCCTTCTCCATCTTCCTCCACCACTCCTCTACCTCTCAAGACTCGCGCTCTACCTCTCTCCTGCTCCCTCTCTCTCTCTCTCTTAGCTGTCACTTAGCGGCTTCTGATTCAGTCGCCCCTTCTGGCCCTCTTGAGCCCAGGAGGTCAGTGCGATGCGCTGAACTGCCGTTTCCTGCGTGACTCTGCTGAGGTATTGATCCTATCAGCAGGGGAACGCTTCTCTCCGGAACCCCCCCCAAAATCACCAAAACCACGCCCACGAAAGGAAGCGCTTCGGGACATTTCCCTCAACCGCCTCTCCAACGGTCATCCGTCGTGACGGGGGAATGATCTGATTTGGCAGCTCCCCTTTGTCCCGCCAGCAGTCCGGTGTAATTGTCTTCATCTGCTAAGATGAAACGACAGCTAAACAGCTTAAATCTGCATCGACGAGAACGCCCTCATGGTGTTCTGTGATGCTCTCCTTGCAAAACTTTTCAGCTCGCGTGAGGTTATTGGCGGATGTGGTGGCCATGCGCTGGGCAAAACCTGCATTTTATAAACTAATATTGGTAGATTTTTTAATGCAGGTGTTAATTGTCCTGCTTTTTTTGTTGCTAATAAGTAGATACCGTATTGCTGGTGAGCATAAATCTTACACACTTATGACAAAAGACTTTGTTTTTGTGTCTATGTGTTTCTGTGGTTCTGCCTTCCCACTGCAGAGTTTATTATACTTCTCTGGCTGTTTTTTTTTTTTGCAGCTCCCAATTTTTTCCCCCCAATTTTTCAATTTCCTGTTTTTCTGTACAGCATCTTTATGACAGCCTCTCTGTAAAAAACAATATACAAAAATACAGTTGAATTGAGTTAAATTCAATATTAAAGCTGTCAAACTGTGACGTTGTCTTTATTGTTCTAGAGGGATTAATGGACAAATAAATTAAAAAAAGTACCTTTGAGGGACATTTTATAATAGTAACCAAAGTGAAGAAAGCAGAAAAAATCGTACTTTTTGAGTGACACTTTTGACTATCACGCAGGGCATAAGTCACATAAGCATATTCATTTTCAGGACTGGATCATTGTTTGACCCGAGGCTCGGGCAATGAGATGTTTATTTTTTTGGT
>CM077291.1:6983109-7103109 GCA_039654925.1 Anguilla pacifica | reverse complement strand
AACCCTATATATATTTATTTATTTATTTTATTATGTTTGCTTAATAAAAATTTTTCTTCACAGGCCAGAATGTACCATCATACTTATATCATTGCTCATGGCCACAATATCCACATTCAATTTGGGAGAGTGCAGATCAAATCGAAACAAAATTGATTTATATAGCGCATTTCACAGAGAATTTTCCACAGTACGGTTTTGTACAGTGTGCCCTGGCCAGGATACATTCTCCTCCAAAAAATGAGATGTCAGTCACTGCTTACCACACAGCGAGTCGACGGAAGACATTTTGGTTCATTTTGACTTGACTTTCAAAGTTGTGAATATTTCAGTTTTGAATGACCCCCATTTCCAGTGGTTTCTCAGGTTCTATTGTACTTATTTTTGTCTTCACAGACAGTGGTAGGTGATAATTTCTGAACTCCTCAAAACCTATGTTCATGGAGAAAATTACATGTAAAAAATTACAAGTAAACCTTGTCTGTGCTTTAGTTTTAAGATAGGCTCAAATGTTGATTGAATCTATACTGCATTTACATTAGGAAAAGCATCAGTTACATTATGCATCAGTTGTCTCCATTAATGCTTTTCTACATAAAAATGTAAAATATGATTCTATGTTGATATGATATATTTTAAAATATACTCAAATTGCCTAAAATTGTACTGATTAAAGAATTAGTCAGTGGAATAATTTCTAAAGTATGCATTGAATTTTGATATTACTTTAGACATAACATAGACAACTATTTCTTATACGGTATTTTAGATCTCATAAATGACCCTCTTTGGCCACAGATTTCTATTCCATGAGGGTTGAAACAGAAGTGAGAGGGACCATTCTGTTAATATGTGGATTACTCAGGTTTAACAAGTTTAGTGTTGTAGATCTGTAAATGTTTGAAGTGTCAGCCTGTGGTGAAATGTACATTAATATCATAATTGTAGTTTTTATTGAAGCACTTTTAAAGAAGAATTGCATTAAGGATGTTAAGATTCACGTCATGTTTGTGCTATTGTATATTGTCTATTTTGTTAGAATCTTAGGTATATGTATTTTGTCAAGGCCACATTTGTTTGGATACAATCTGAACATTTTTATGAAAGAACAATCATACACACTTACAGAGAGCGAGAGAGGGAGGGAGAAAAAGAGTGAGAGATTTGAATTTCATTGGAGGATACATTTTGAATAAACAGCATCATGATTCATTAAAGTTAGATATGCTGTCCATTCTTGAGCAGCTTCCATTACACAACCCCAGAGGAAACCAGTAGAGTTGTGTAAATGTGGTAGTTAAGAAAACAACCCCAATTATCAAAGAACTGAAGTACAGGGGCAGCATTATAAGGGCTTAGAGGTAACTGTCATCATAAAAAAAGTGCAGCCTTGCTTGTAGACCAGCACAGATATGAAAACATTGAATCTCCTATTAAAGTATAACTATACTTTATTGAGAAACGTCTTTGAGTAAAGTCATCTGATCTATCTTAATGCCCTCAGGCGTTTATAACGACAGTGACAATCGACTGTGATTTGCACCGTGTGCTTTTTTACTGCCATATAAAGTGCCTAAAAATTCAATGTGAAAAAATTGTTCTCAAGTTAAAATTCAGAGAATGCCTATGTACTTTTCCTTTAAATTATATAGCATTATTGTTTTACCACTCAGATGTCAAAAACCATCTGAGATGGCAATATCAAGATACAGTAACTGCCACACACACACAAGCATGCACATTTAAATAGACACACATACATTTTAAACGATTTCAGGTTTTAAGAAATGCAATGATGCCAAGCTCTCTCATTTTCTTTCTCTCAGTCTCTCTGTAATTCAACTTTTGACAAAATATTTCACAATTTTAAAAGTAATAGTTCTCAGTTTTGACTTTAAATAATGGCACTAGCTTTATAGAAAATGTTTAAATATGATATAGATTATAACCTTCTCTTAAAATCAAAATCACTTAGTGAGGAAAAAATGGCTCACGTAGAATTACATGAGCATTTAAAATGACAAGGTTGAGGCATGTTTAGGACACAGACACAAAAGTTAAATTTATCCTCTGTTGTTTTATCCTGTGTTTTCTTTTTAGTGAATTTTAGAGCACTTTTTTTCACACTATTGTGGTTTGCAGCCAGTCAGAGTCTGTTCCATGCGACTGGGTGTTCAGTGTTACTGCTACCTAGATATAATATTGAGTAATGTTATTCACAACTGTAACCGTCTTACTTGCTTGTCTTGTTTGTGATTTTTTTTTTTTTTTTAAGTTGTACCGTCCATTTTATTATATTTATTTTCAATATACTGGCAGAAATGTTTATTTAAAATGTATGTTTTTAACTTGTGCTATTTTACAAAAAAATAAAAGATAAATAAATCATTCAGCACATTTTTAAATAAATTAACCGGTAAAAGGCACACTAGCTCTTTGGCCAACGTTGTAGCTGCAAAGCAGCATCTATTCAGTTTTGGATTGGAGCATTTCCTCAGTATTTTTCTGTACTTTTTTAAAAATAAAAAGCAAACCTTCTACTACACTTGTGTGTGTCACTTAGCTTGTTTCATCATTTCTACCAGCTTTACATATGTTGTAACTCTAATGCTCATTTTTTGAAGGGGGTGAGGGGGGAATTAAGGTGAGTTAAAAAGGGGTAAAAATTGATGATTATGATGAATGTCCAAAGCACACCTATGACTGGGGCTTTGTAGGCTATTTCAGAACGAACACAATTGCAGTCAGTTTCCTCACAGAACTGTTACTAACTTTTACACCGTTTTTCTATATATACAATATATCTAAAAAAAAAAAACTGTGTATACAAAAAAGAGTACAACTACATTTTCCAGTCTGCTGCTTTTAAGCTGCTAAGATACTTTTCCAGCATTAGAAACAGACAAGAACCAGAACAGATATGTAGGAGCACTGCCCAATGAATGCGTAATGGGGCATAAATTCTATAAGACAGTTCCTTTGCATGACACTGGGTAATTGAAAACTGGACCTTCGGTGCTGGCGAAACGCTTCTTATGCAGGGGTCCTTTTAAAACTGGAAACAGACTGTGGGACTGAAGAAAGTACACTGAATGAAAGCAGACTTCTTTTTGTTCACAATGTGATGAGATGTTGAGGTGACCATGTCATATTTCTAAGTCTTAAGTACCATAGAAAGCTAATTATACCTGAAGGAAGACGACAACAGCAACAATTTACAGCATCTGCACAACAAACAATGGGATCAAGTAGAAATATTTGTTAAGTAAGTTTTACTCAACAATATTAAAACTGTTATTCAAGAAAAAGCTAAACGCTGTGCATCACCCTTTCAGCATTTGCAAATTTAGTTCTCCATTATGGCTCAGTCTTGCCAGTGTGTTTAAAAAAACAAACAAATTTTGTTTTGTTTTGATACTGGCTGCAGGCTCATGCCACAAGTAAGCACGCTATTCTCCCCTTAAAGATATTTTAACACAAAGCGGGCTCATTTTCTTTGTCTCATTTCTATAAATGGGTGACTAGTGGTCAATACATTATGCAGTCAGTACCATGCCAATCAATTTTTTAAAACTCTAAAAGATTCTTATCGCTAACTAAATCCTCTTCCATTTAAAACATTAGTTGCATCAGTTAATCTGACAGATTAAAAATCCTGTAATGTTAATAATGGGCATTTATTCACAGTGGTATATCTTGTGTATATATACCTGATGTAAAGTGGCCTTAAGGCTGTGAGTTTATGTATTACATTATTTATTCTTATTTCACCAGGGAAAACCCCACTGCCATCAAAATCTCTTGCAAGGGGTATCTGACCAAACACAAAGTTGCAAAGGCAAATCAGAAATCAATGAACATAAATATGCGTTTAAGACCAATAACCCGCTATTTACAATTCGGAGGTTGCAATTACAATGACCAGAATTTGAGAACCCCGTCACTAGATAATACAAACCTTCCCGCGTATACAAATGTACATACATGGATGTTTTCCCAATTTTATTTCTGTTAATATTCCCATTACTACACATTAGTTGAAATTAAAATAAATATAATAAAAATAATAAACACAGCATAATGACATTTTCGGTCAGAAACTACAAAGCCTACAATGCAACGCGCCATCATTCGTTTGGAGGTCGAAGCTGTCAGCGGTGTACAAGAAACCATCGACCACGAAAGGATGCTTGAAATTCAAATGTAATGGCCGTTTAATCTGATTTAACAACATATGATTTAACTGCTCCTTAACGGTAGCGACGGTAAACCTCACACAGGTAGGACCACGACGCAAATTTTATTAACATAACGACAAAACGCGTAATCTAACGGTTTCTAGGTCAGTGGATGTTTACAGGCTGGCTGGCTAGCATGCACATTATTTGGCCTGCGTATTTACCATACAGATTATTTTGATTGCACAATCTAACAAGGCAGGTTGCTAGCCACCTGGGCATTATTGGTTCTTATTTTTAGGGGTACCCTTATCAGAGCTTACTAGCCAGCTAGCAGTAGCTGTTAGTTGGGCGGCATGCAGTGGAGCTACGGAGGTTCGCCAGTCTTCTCGAGAGGTAGTCTAACTGACTTGAATGAAATAATAATCTAGTCTATTGATAGCTAATGTTACTTTTCACCGTATTGACAGCTAGCTGGGTTTATGGAATGCAACCGAATTAACAACTCTAGGGGCAAAGCGTACTGGCTTTTCCTCGATAGCGGCATATGCCAGCGTTTATTTTTACCATCAGGTGCCCAGTTTTAAAGCTGTCACAGACGCTCAGCGAAGCTGTGCGTGACACGGCCAGCTACCGATAACGCCTGATGTTGTGATGACGACACGCCCTCATTGTTTCTTTGCTCCCTGCTAGTTTACGCCATTTTCTGCTGCTGTGCGTTTACGTAAATTAATTATCAGAGTTCTTGGGCTGAAATTAACTATGTGATTACGACAAGTAATTCACAAACCCAGTTTGCTGACTAATGTTAATAAATTCCACGTGACCTTGTACTAAGTCACAGGCAGACAGACACGCCTGTTTACCTTTCTTATAGATGAATTTAATATTTTTTTGGTAAGAAGTCACCGAATTTAAACTGATTTTCTTACCTTCCGACTACGTCGTTCAATTTAAATTATCATTAGTACAAAGAATAATGTTAATGCAAGTTAACCTTAATATAATTTGAAATTAGCGTTACATTTAAAATGATTAAATAATAAAATGTTATATTTTACAGGTACACAATTAACTGTTAATAATATATATTCTTGACTGTCTGTACTTTGATCATGCTTTCAGTATATTTAGGTCTATTAATAAAACGTTAGCATAAAAGGGGTAACTTTTCAGACAAAGCTTCTTAGGCGTTGTATCCAAAATCAGTTATCTCACGGGAACTAACGTGCATATTTTTGCGGTTACATACAGAATTTGGAGTCATGCCTGCTAATATCATGTTGGGAAATGTGCCGCTAGTGTGTTGTGTTCTTGAATGCAAAGCCTGCAGTTGTCATGGAGGAGACGGATAGGGAGGCCTTTGCCACTTCAGTGCAGCGGGTCGCCGGCATGTTGCAGCGGCCGGATCAGCTGGACAAGGTGGAGCAGTACCGCCGAAGAGAGGCGCGCAAGAAAGCCTCTGTGGAAGCCCGTTTGAAGGTAACGAGCAACAGAACAGATGGCTACCCTCGCACGTGCGCACGCGAGCATAAGTACACTCCCTCTACTTGTCTTTATCTATTACCTTTATCAGTCTCTCTCTGTTTGTGTCTGCATATGTCTCTCTGTCAAACTTGTGTGTTTACTATGATAATCATTTTTAAATGGAATGCTGGAAAAGCCTCATGTAATTACGATTTAGCATGTGTGGAGGTAGTATGGATCCGTGGCCCCACAGAATAAAAATGTGTTGGTATTAAATCAAAGCTGATGACCCTCCATGGTCTTCCTCCCCTAGGCTGCTATCCAGTCCCAGCTGGACGGGGTCCGGACCGGACTCTGCCAGCTCCACAATGCCCTGGAGGACGTGAAGGACATCCAGAGCTCCTTGGCGGACGTCAGCAAGGACTGGAGGCAGAGCATCAACACCATCGAGAACCTGCGGGAGGTGAAGGACGCCGTGGTGCAGCACAGCCAGCTGGCCTCCGCTGTGGAGAACCTCAAGAACATATTCTCAGGTACAGACCACCACAAACCACAAGAACCTGTTCTCAGGTACAGACCACCACAAACCACAAGAACATTTTCTCAGATACAAACCTCAAGAACATATTCTCAGGTACATACCACTGACAACCTCAAGAACATGTTCTCAGGTATTACCTACTGCAAGTCTAGCGTACAGACAACTGCAAACCTCAAGAAGATATTGTCAATTACAAAACCCTGGTTACCAGGGGCCATGCTTTCTGTACATCACAGAAAGAAATTCACTGAATAGACAGGCTCTGAGCTTGGGAACCCCTGAAACTGAACACTTAATTTTAAAAAGCCATGTTGTTTAAAAATAAACTCCAAAAAAACATTAAGCACAAAGCATTCAAAAAGCCATGCTCAGATGGCTCAAAAAAATTGAATAGGTAGCCACACAACTAAATAGGTAGTGTTGACAGTGTACCGAGAAGCCCTGTATTTGTGTGTGTGTGCTTGTGTATGTTTGTGCCTGTGTGTATGTCTGTGTGTGTGCCTGTATGTGTGCGTTCGTGTCTGTGTGTATGCGTGTGTCTATGCGTGCGTGTGTGCCTGTACGTGTGTGTGTGTGTGCGTGCGTCCGTGTGCATGCCTGCCTGTGTGTGTCTGCCTGTGTGTGTATGTGTGTGTGTGTGTATGTGTGTTTATACCTGTGTGTGTGTGTGTGTGTGTGTGTGTGTGTTTATACCTGTGTGTGTGTGTGTGTGTGTGTGTGTGTGTGTTTATACCTGTGTGTGTCTGCCCGTGTGTGTGTGTTTATACCTGTGTGTGTGTGTGTGTGTGTTTATACCTGTGTGTGTGTCAGTGCCGGAGATCGTGCAGGAGGCCCGGGAGCTGATCGAGCAGGGCGAGCTGCTGCAGGCGCACCGCAAGCTGATGGACCTGGAGTGTTCCCGCGACGACCTGATGTACGAGCAGTACCGCATGGACAGCCGCAGCGCGCACGACACCGGCCTGATCCGCGGCTACTTCGGCGACGTGCAGCGCCTGTCCGAGGAGCTGGCCAAGCAGCTGTGGGTGGTGCTGCAGCGCTCGCTGGTGACGGTGCGCCGCGACCCCACCGTGCTGGTGTCGGCGGTGCGCGTCATCGAGCGCGAGGAGCGCACCGACCGCCGGGCGCTGGACCGCCAGCGGCAGACGGGCTTCCTGCCGCCGGGCCGGCCCAAGCGCTGGAAGGAGCGCATGTTCCAGGTGCTGGAGGGCACGGTCAGCGCCCGCATCGAGGGCTCGCAGTCGGACACCCGCGAGTCCGACCGCATGTGGCTGGTGCGCCTGCTGGAGGTGGCCCGGCGGAACGTCCTGGACGACCTGGTGGTGGTGCGCCACCTGGTGGTGCAGTGCTTCCCGCCGCACTACGACACCTTCCGCGTCTTCTTCCACCTGTACCACCGCGCCCTCTCCGCCCGCGTGCAGGAGCTGGCCGCCGACGACCTGGAGGCCAACGAGATCGTCTCCCTGCTCACCTGGGTGCTGCACACCTACGACAGGTACGCGCCTGCCCGCGTCCCGTAGACCTCCATCGTCTCCCTGCCCGCGTCCCGTAGACCCCCATCGTCTCCCTGCTCACGTCCCGTAGACCCCCATCATCTCCCTGCCCGTGTCCTGTAGACCCCCCCCCCCATCTCCCTGCCCGCGCCCAGTAGACCCCCATCGTCTCCCTGCTCACGCCCCGTAGACCCCCCATCGTCTCCCACTCATGTCCCGTAGACCCCCATCGTCTCCCACTCATGTCCCGTAGACCCCCATCGTCTCCCTGCTCACGCCTCGTAGACCCCCATTGTCTCCCTGCTCACGTCCCGTAGACCCCCCATCGTCTCCCTGCTCACCTGGGTGCTGCACACCTACGACAGGTACGCCCGCTCGTGTCCTGTAGACCCCCCACAGGGCAAAAGTGCAGTTACCACTAGGCCCTGCTCCCGGAGATTTGCTGTCCTGTAGGTTTACGTTCCAACTGTAACAAAGGACATTAGTGAGGTCGGGCACTGATTGGGCAATTTGGCCTGGCTCACAGTTGGCTTTCCAACCGATCCTAAAGGTGTTGGATGGGGTTGAGGTCAGGAATCTGTGCAAGCTAGTCAAGTTTTTTTTCACATGGATCTTGACAAAACAATTTCTGTATTGACCTTGCTGTTTGCCCGGGGGCATTGTCATGCTAAAACAGGAAAGGGCATTAGCAGTCTGTCGTCTTTTTTCACCACTGATTAAGTTCAGGTTTCTTTGTCCATTTTTTAAATGACCCTGAAATCAAAATATGGAATTATGGGAGAACTGTGGTATTGGTCTTGTAAAGGGGAAGGGATGAGAGGCATTACTCCGTTATTAGAATATTAGCCTGCGAGGTCTCTTAATGCATTAGTTGGCTCGGTGTTCAAATGCTTGTTTTAATAAAAAATGAATGCACAGCAATATAGTGTTTTATCCTTCCTCATTGATATTGATGAAGGTGAAGCCCGGGCCTAATTTAGTGAGCCACTCTTGCTTTCAATTGTTCTTCTTTGATTTACAAAATATCTCTCATTGTCATTGTTGACCCCGCGGCTTGCGTTTGAAATGGAGGCAATGATTCTTCTTTTAATTGATGCGGTGCTGTTAGCTGAAGCTGAAGCGACTGTGTTGTAAAGAGCTGGGGCGTGCAGTGGGCGATGCTGTGTGCGAGCTGTGCAGAGCAGCGCATTGTGGGGGCTGAGACAGTGCAGCCCAGACAGGAAACGTGTATCGGGTTTGGGGGTTAGCGGTGTGTGGGGTAATGGGGCCGGCGGAAACCATGTTGTTCGTGTCCCGTTTTGCGCTTCCCCTGTCTCACGGTGCGGTGTCAGACCCATCAGAGGGCAATTAACTCCGCGTTTTAAAGATGAACCCGTCCCGTGCCGCGACGGGGGGGACGGTTAAGCATGCGATCCCAGCCAGACCGGGCGCATCTAATCTGATAATTGCACACGTAAATGCACATCGCGTGTCCTAGCGCG
This sequence comes from Anguilla pacifica, assembly GCA_039654925.1. Classification (NCBI taxonomy): domain Eukaryota; kingdom Metazoa; phylum Chordata; class Actinopteri; order Anguilliformes; family Anguillidae; genus Anguilla; species Anguilla pacifica. Next base: position 7,093,952 of record CM077291.1, on the reverse strand, counting down.
CGCGACTCTGCCCAGATTAATGTTCGGATTAATACACGGCAGCCTGCTGCTGCTGACAGCTACTGTACTACCACGGGCCCCGCCACTCAATGCACTGTATGATAGCGATGAATGGGAGTCAGACATGGAGTAGGAATGTCGCAGATCGCGCGCGCACACGCGAAACCTTCTACACACACACACACACACACACACACGGGGAGGGATCGTTCCGGAATGCCCTCGCTGCGGCGGAGCGGTGCTGCGCAGCCATTGGCTGACTGTCGCTGATGCTCATTCGCAGAAATGTGATGTGACAGTCACCTTGCTCAGAGATGCATTAGCGGTTCTCCGCTTGGCGTTTGCACACTCACGGGTTCTCTGTTGACAAGAGTGAGCGTTCTCTGATCAAGCCACGCTGCTGCCCTGTACAGAGAGCTCTGTATATTATTGGAATGCAGTGCATTGTGGGAGTTTTGGGCAGCCAGGCCTCAGTGGACTTGTAAATTAATACGCACACTGAACACACCGTGACCTGGAATAACAGCCCTGTTAGGTCCCTGTCTCAGCATACACCAAAAGACTGTAGTATGTATGTGCGGTTGTAGACAAATGTGTGTTTGTGTTTGTATGCATGTGAGTGTGTGTGTGTGTGTGTGTGTGTGTGCTTGCTCTGACAGTTCTCTCTCGCTTTCTCTCTCTCCTTTCTCACTCTCGCTCTCTCTCTATCTCTTTTTCTCTCAGTGAGGAGATGATGGGGCATCCAGAACTCTCTGCTGAGTGCGACATCAACCAGCTGGACCCGCTGCTGCCAGAGGAGGTGGTGGATGAGCTACTGAGCAAATACATCCAGACCTTTACAGTGAGTAACGCTAACACTTTTACAGTGAGTACTGCGCTATGCTAACCAGCTAATACCTTCACAGTGAGTAACGCTAACACTTTTACAGTGAGTACTGCACTATGCTAACCAGCTAATACCTTCACAGTGAGTACCGCCCTACACTAACTCGCTAACACCTTCATAGTGAGTACTGCGCTATGCTAACCAGCTAGTGCCTTCACAGTGAGTACTGCTCTACGCTAACTCGCTAAGACCTTTACAGTGAGTACTGCACTTTGCTAACCAGCTAATACTTTCATAATGAGTACTGCACTATGCTAACATGCTAATGCCCTCATAGTGAGTGCTGCCCTATGCTAACCCGCTAACATTTTCACAGTGAGTACTGCCCTGACACATTAGTTCTGATCTCTGTCACACTCCTGTAAGATTGCCACTTGTTACATTGCACTTCACCCTCTTTGCCCGAATGAAAGTGTAGACGTGCTTCCCTCAGTGAGCTGTGTGTATATATGTGTGTGTGTATGTGTGTGTGCGTGTGTGTGTGTCTGTGTCTGTGTATGTGTGTGTTTCAGTCTAACATCACCGGCTGGCTGCGGAAGGCTCTGGAAACAGACCGGAAGGACTGGTATAAGGACACAGAGCCAGAGGCCGACCAGGACGGCTACTACCAGACCACACTGCCCGCCATCGTCTTCCAGGTCCCTCCTCTACCCATCTCTTTTTCTCTTTCATTTCTTCCTCCCTCCCTCTCTCTCATTTCCTTATTTTATTAATCCAATATTTAAAGAAAAATATTTGTGGGTGCAGGTATACTAATTTTATTTGAAAAGTCACTGCATTAAATAAATATGAATCATATGCTTATTTTTTAAATTTCAACTATTAATACGCATTTAAATGGAAAGCACACAGCCCTGAGCAGATCCATTTGTCACTGAAGTCTCAGTTTTTTTGGGGTTCTTATGGTCTGTCTCCTCTCTGGGGTTATCATGGTCTGTCTTCTCTCTGGGGTTATTATGGTCTGTCTCCTCTCTCAGATGTTCGAGCAGAATCTCCAGGTGGCGGTGCAGATTAATGAGATCTTCAAAGACCAGGTGCTGCAGCTGTGTCTGAAGCAGATGACCTCCTTCTTGCACAGGTGAGACGGGACGCTATGCTTGGGTGTTTTACAGGGAGTCTCCAGTCAAACAGGTCAAACTCACTGAGACCCCATACCAAGGAGCACCCCCTCTTTTTTTTGCATTTCATTTTCATTGCTTTTTTTTCAATAAACTTGCCACTGAAATGGACTTAGATTTATTTCTAGTGGCACAGTGCATTGTTGCATCTGCAGGTGTATTTTTGTGTTTCTGTAGGTGCATTTTTATATTTCTGTGTTTCTGCAGGTGCATTGTTGTGTTTCTGCAGGTGTATCGTTGTTTCTGCAGGTGCACTGTTGCGTCTGCAGGTGCACTGTTGTGTTTCTGCAGGTGTATTGTTGCGTCTGCAGGTGCATTGTCGTGTTTCTGCAGGTGTATTGTTGCGTCTGCAGGTGCATTGTCGTGTTTCTGCAGGTGTATTGTTGCGTCTGCAGGTGCACTGTTGCGTCTGCAGGTGCACTGTTGTGTTTCTGCAGGTGTATTTTTGTGTGTGTGCAGGTGTACTGTTGTATTTCTGCAGGTGTATTTTTGTGTGTGTGCAAACGCTTCCGCTTCCTCAGAGTAACCGTTTGAGCTCGTGTGCAGGTACCGAGAGGAGGCCGTGGCCTACAAGGAGGATCACCTGCGGGATCGGCAGCTGCCCCAGTGCTACGTGCAGTACATGATCGCCATCATCAACAACTGCCAGACCTTTAAGTGAGTCTCCCCCGCTCTGCTGCAGTGTTCAGGTTCTTTTGCACATTCCATCGCTTTTGCTGCTCTTACTGCACCACGCAGTTCATCGCGGTCCGTTCAAGAATCCATTTTGGTTCAGTGTCTTAGTCCTGGGCAAAAACAAAAACCTGCCCCCACATCAGCCCTTTTGGGTTAAGATTGGACACCCCTGCTGTACAGACACAACCCAGCTAATTCACGATGTTCTCACAGTGTTACTGGAATGTTTTGACAGTGTCATAAAACTACCACTACATGGCAGCAACATTGTGAGAACGTTTCGTGTTGGCTGGGTTTCTAGTGTGGTCTAGGGAGAGCGGTGATCACTCCCAGTCCAGATGTAATCCCTGCTATGTGCATGCGAATGCTATGATGGTAAAAGCTTCTGTGTCATCAGAAACGTTCGATTCTCTCCTCAGGGAGTCGATAAGCAGCCTGAAGAGGAAGTACTCCCACTCCATGGAGCCCACGGCCAACGATGCCGCCATCGAGAAGACCCTGAGCGAGGTGGCCAAAGATGGCTGCCAGTTCCTGCTGGACGAGGTCTTCCTGGACCTGGAGGTAGGCGGGAGTTAAACCCGCAGACACTGTGGCTCCTCCAGGACTGGAGTTAAACCTGCAGACACTGTGGCTCCTCCAGGACTGGAGTTAAACCTGCAGACACTGCAGCCCTCCAGGACTGGAGTTAAACCTGCAGACACTGCAGCCCTCCAGGACTGTAGTTAAACCTGCAGACACTGCGGCCCTCCAGGACTGTAGTTAAACCTGTAGGCACTGTGGCCCTCCAGGACTGGAGTTAAACCTGCAGACACTGCGGCCCTCCAGGACTGGAGTTAAACCTGCAGACACTGTGGCCCTCCAGGACTGGAGTTAAACCTGCAGACACTGCGACCCTCCAGGACTGGAGTTAAACCTGCAGACACTGCGGCCCTCCAGGACTGGAGTTAAACCTGCAGACACTGCGGCCCTCCAGGACTGGAGTTAAACCTGCAGACACTGCGGCCCTCCAGGACTGGAGTTAAACCCACAGACCCTGCAGCCCTCCAGAACTGGAGTTAAACCTGCAGGCACTGCGGCCCTCCAGGACTGGAGTTAAACCTGCAGGCACTGCGGCCCTCCAGGACTGGAGTTAAACCTGCAGATACAGTGCCCCCTCCAGGACTGGAGTTTGAGCCCCCTGGTACTGTGTGTAAGAATGTGAGCAGTGTGAGTTGTTCTGGGTAATGCAGTTCTACCTGCTTCCTCTCTCCTGACTCGACCCTCTTCTCTGCAGCATCACCTGAGCGAGCTCCTGACCAGGAAGTGGATGACGGGTTCCCACGCAGTGGAAACCATCTGTGTGACCGTGGAGGACTACTTCAGCGACTTCTCCAGGATTAAAAAGCCCTTCAACGTGGTGAGTCACTCATTGGCTAAAGAGTCTGCACACCTTGTTTACAAGGCCTAAATCCTTTGCTGATTGCAAGGAAATCCCAAAAAACCAGCAGAGGCTGCAGCCCTCTGGGACTGGAGTTTGAGATCCCTGATTTTTTCAAAAGGATTTGTGGCTTTTGAGTACTGCATCTGTAGAGTGTGTGTGTGGGTGTGTGTGTGTGTTTGACAATGTAGTGTGTATGATGTGATAATGGTGTGTGTGTGAGTATATCAAGCTGTGCATGTGTGTGAGTGCACACCCATTTACCCTCTTGTTTACCCTCTTGTTGGCTGTGTGTGTGTGTCTGTGTGTGTCTGTGTGTGCGTGCCTGCGTGCGTGCGTGGGTATGTGTGTGTGTGTGTGTGTGTGTGTGTGTGCGTGTGTGCCTGCGTGCGTCTCAGGAGATGACCAGCGAGGCCCACCGCAGGGTGGTGGTGGAGTACGTGAAGGCGGTGATGCAGAAGAGGATCAGCTTCCGGAACGCGGATGAGCGGAGGGAGGGAGCGGACAGGATGATCCGCGAGGCCCAGCAGTTCAAGCAGCTCTTCAGGAAGCTCTCTCCTGCAAGTAGCTGCTCCCCCTGTCCCAGCACCGGCACTGCTGTCCCCCCAAATTCATCACACCGTGCCCCCTCTGTCTGTCCCAGAGGACCGCAGTGAGAAACACTGTAGTTTGAAAGGGCATTTTTTTAATCTGGAGAAAACAACAGTGGGCCTAGTTTTGATCCCTTCATAAGATTGAAAGTTACACATTTTGATTTTGGTTCAGTCTAACAAAGGCCTTCCCTCTGTACGCACCTGTTGAGGATGCTGGTGGGACCGTTCACCTTTGTGCTTCTCTGTATTGAAATTCCTTTCTATTGCGTCACTTCCTGTCGAAGCGGACTAGCTTCCTGTTGCCTGTTTTTAAATGGCGTCTTCCCGCAGGACGAGGATAAGGAGTGGCTGTGTGACTCCATCACGGGCATGGCTGAGGTCTTCAAACTCACAGACCCCACCCTGCTCTACCTGGAAGTGTCCACGCTGGTGTCAAAGTACCCTGATATCAGGTCGGCAGGCTACCCCTACACACAGGCACACACACACACACTCGCACAAAAGTTTCTGCATGCTTGTTTGTTTGATTATTTCAACTCTTAGTCCTCTGAGTATTGGCAGTCCAGTTTTACTGTTTTTTACTAATCGATTTCATACTAGTGAATGGTGTGGTGAAGAGGCAGATTTAGAAAGAAATGAACAGCAACGTACATTTCTGTCTGTACCAGCAGTCAAGTACTCTGTGGTCCGGAAAATGGTTTGAGGTGTGAGATCACACGTGTGATCAGAATGTTCTTAACTGAACATTCTAATGCTGATGTCACAATCACTGCTGGTAACAGAAAGCAGTGGAGTTCTAGAACACTGACTTAGAATTCTGAGAAAAACATTCCAAAAAACCTGCTCGTCACTGAGTTAAAATATACAGAGGGCTAAAGTTAGTGTCTGTGCATCTGTCTCCCAGTAGAAGGTTGAGGTTTTGTGTACCTGACAGTTTTCTCTCCATGTGCATGCTGGGAAATGGAGTGTCCTCATGCCTGTCCCCTGTGCCGCTGCAGGGAGGAGCACATCGCCGCCCTGCTGGCGGTCAGAGGAGACGCCAGCCGGGACATGAGGCAGATGATCTTCGAGACGCTGAACCAGAGCAGGTCGTCCTTCCCCGCCAGCACCCCGCCCATATTTAAGGACATCACCGTCCCCTCCCTCGCCTCCATGGCCGTCCCCAAGCTGCTCAAGTGACGGGCGGGGGAGTGGGCGGAGCCGGGGCGCGGCGCCTGGGGGGGCGAGAACCCGGCGGCGGCTAATCGCACCCGCGTTTTTGCACTTTGGAAAGGGTGCGTTTCCCACGACGACGCGTGTGAACGACTGACAGCACTGACTAACACTAATTTAAAATGCGTTGCTACGGTTACTGTGATACTTGATTGATCGCCCCACCCCGCAGTCCCTGTTGGCTTGTGGGGGGGGGGGGTTGGGGGGGCACTGTTACTGAACTGTGTGGGGTGCACGTCGATGTTGTGCATGCAGCTGTGTAAGACTCACCTTATTAAACGAAGTCTCCCCTCCATCCTTCTTCCCTCCCTCTCTCTCTCTCTCTCATTGTCCTCAGGACTATGTGTGCATTCAGTTTCATCAGAAACACCGATAGCCTCGTCCGTCCTGATAGCACTCATGCAGAGAAGGGCCAGGAGACACAGTCAGGCTAAAGACAGCACAGTGCTGATGCTAATGGTGTACCTGCATCGTAGCCTGTGTTTATTGGTGACTAAATGAGCGTGCTCACGTTAGCGCTGGGTATCTGTAGCGTGAATGACGTTTGCTCAGTGTAGACAGGACGGGCTCTCCTAACCTGCGGGGTGTAGGTCAGGAGGAGGGCCAGAGGGCATGCTGGAGTTTAACCCCAGTGAGCGTGATGGAGGTGCACGCCATGCGTGTGCGTGTGTGTGCATGCGCGTGCATACAGCTGAACCATGCGCGTGTAGTGTGTGCATGCGTGTACATAAGCGGGGGCTCATTGTCACTCGAAAAGGAAAGGGGGCGGTGGTTGGGGGGGGGGGGGGGCGGTGGTTGGGGTGGGTGGGCGTGATGAGCTTTGACAGCTGTGGGTGGGTGGGTGGGAGGGGGATGGGGGCTGCACTCTGGAAAATAATAACCGCCCCCAGCCCCTCTTAAAGTTGCGTGACCAGTGATAATTATTATACTGGGCTGATTCGGCGAGATCGTGCACACCGGTGATGTCATAGAAGACGGTCAGCTGACGCATTGTAAAGCTGCTCCATAAGCTATCAGTGGGGGCCACTCTGTGAGCCTTGTTTATTTACAATGTTTTGGGGGGGGGGAGGACAGGATTGCTAATCCTGAAGCAGAGGTAGCCAGTCTCCCTTAAGTTATTTATTTATTTTCCTTTCTTTATGAACAGATTTGTAAAGGGGGGGGTGAGGGGGGGTGAGGTGACGAGCCTCCGGCGTGTGAGCTGGGCGGGGCCAGGCGGTGGGGGGGGGTCTCTACTCTCACTCAGTCCTGGGGCGTGCCGGGGCTCAGACCGTCCCGGTCACGCAAGCCCGCCGCGCTCTCCCGCGGGTCACGCGAGTCCAAACCCCCGACCCTGGGTAACACGCAGGGGGCGGGGCGGGGTGGGGCGGAGAGGGGGAGGGGCTCCGCCCTGCCTCGCTCTAAGCCCGCCCCCCTCACGGCCGTCAACGACATCGGTCTTCCTTTAACTCTGCGCGGCTGAAACCACGCTAGCATACGCCTGCAGCCTCCAGGAGTCTTCTGCCTATAAGCCCGAGTTCACTTTGAGATTCTAATTTGCCTCCTAATGCACGAGTTACCGTGACAACCTTTAAAAAACAGGAAGAAGATTGGGTTAATGGCCGCAGATCAGTTGTTTCCAACCCTGTTCCTGGAGATCTACCGCCCTGTAGGTTTTCACTCCAGCCCTAACAAAGCCACACCTCATTCAACAGCTAGAGACCTTGTTGAGCTGCTAATTGGCTGAGACAGGAGTGCCAGTTTAGGGTTGGAATGAAAACCTACAGGACGGTAGATCTCCAGAAAAAGGGTTGGGAACCGATGATGTAGATCCGTATAGAGTACCATTCATCATCCAAAATCGGAGAGACATCCTGTGCATGTATCTTGGACTCACTGTATATTACTTTCTACACTGTACTTACTGCCAAGCATCTTTCCTGCAGTTTAAAGAATGAGATCCTGGAGTCCCCAGTATAGTGCTGCTCTTAAGATCATTCTGCCTGTTGTGTTGGGCTGGACCTTATTACAAATGAGTGTAGGCAGTGTAGTAATGTCTCTACCTTCATGCGTGTGGTACTGCAGGGCTGTTATAACCTGTTATAACCTGTGCACTCATCAACCACATCTCTCTTAGCAAAGTGCTCTTTAAGGGTCTGGGGATGAGATTTCTTGATCTTCACCGCCACCTAGTGGCAACCTTAAGAATGGCCTTATGGCAATGAAACTCAAAAGCGACCCAGTTAATGTGAACACATTCTATTCTGCAAATCGAGCATGGCCCAGTTTGTCATATCAGCAGAAACTGGGCTACTGAAAAGCCTTCCCTTTCAGCTGCAGGTCCAGGTGAAAGACATCAATGCTGAATGAAAATAAAACGTTTCAGGCGACCTTGGTGTAAAGTTGCCTGCCTGTTAAGCAGATCAGAAATAAGGTCTTCTCTGAGGTGCAATGGGCCATTAAAATTCCTGGACCTGCATCTGAGAGCCAGAGTACACTTTAAAATGGAGGACTCTTGGAGCAACAGCCTCTGTACATCAGTGGATATTTCATCATCTAAAGGGGTCAGGTGGGCCCTTTCTTCCCATTGGCTGGAGCCCGAATGGCTGGACACAGAGCCAGTATTCGCACAGATGTGGTGGAACAGGGTTTACACACCAGTCACACTCTCCCCTGCTTCCAGTGCCTGGCAGAGGCTTGTAGAGTACTGCATTAATCTCACAGGCTCTCGGCCTGGGTACTGGGTGCGTCTACCTGTGTTTTTTTTCCCTCTTTGCACACAGGGTTCTGTTCTGTGATTGGTCACTAACACATGGTTCTTCTTTTCTAAGCTGCCTGCAATATAGCCCTTTAAGGTGTAGTAATATGTGACTAGAATGCTCTTAACTGAACATTCTAACACTCCCAAAAACCCCACTCTTCAGAGGACTGCAAGCTTTTTGTGAATGGACTCCCAAAAAAAATGAAGGTCCCTGATACTTCTCTGCCTCTGACCTCCCCACAAGCGCACCTGTATCTTTAAATCATTCACATTTTCCTGTCACAGAAAACGCAGCCTTTTACGAACACTGGAAAATCAAATATAAACTGGAGGCCATTAACTGTTGTGTTCCGTCTCTGAAATGAGGCATGAATTTGGTGGTTTTTTAAAATTTTATTTATTGCTGTCAATTCCAGAAAAAGAAGAGGAAAAAAAAATCAATTTACATAAAATCCAAATTTGTTCTAGAAATATATTTGACCTTTTTCCAGTACAGAATAATAACATTTAGATATCAAAGAATACAGTAAACATACCACTGGGGGCAGCATTGTACCCCCATATATACAGTACAGCATTTTAAACCTTACAGGTGTTCCACAAACAGAGCTGGCAGGTGTGTGTGTATGCACAGTACAGCCATCCTACAAGAGCACAGGACTCACCAGCCAATCAGCACACTCCACATAAGCATCTGTGGTCCACTCTTTTAAAATTTTTTCTTCCTTTTTTAAATTTTTAATCAAAATAAATTCTACATTACCGCACTTAAAAAATTTTTTTTTTTTTTTTTTTAAACATCAACACCAAAGACCAATTTTTCTGTCTTCTCTTTCATCACAAACGGGAAGGGTTTGTACAAAGCCACTTCGGTGGTCGAAGTCATCTTTTTAGAAAATACTGCAAGATCAAAAAAAACCCCTCAAAATCCGACTAATGCGGGCAACATAAAACAACTTTATATTAAATTTAGCGAGCGTGCGCATGCACACACACACACACACACACACACTGGGTGCTGACACAAGCTATGACCATACGTTTAGATTGCGAATACTGGCAAGGAAGCATTAAGAACAGGGACTGATCCTACAAGCAGGACAGTCATCTCATTTGCCAATCATTCGCGTGTCGCTGAGTTCACAACGTTCGTATTCTCAGAGCTGAACGTAAATCTCGTGCCCGCGTGTGTTTGTACCATGTGTGTGCACGTGTATGCACTAGCATGCACGACACTTCCAAATCTCATCGCCTCAGCGAGAGGGGAAACCTGTCCTTCTCAGGCAGATTTATTTATTATTTTTTTTAAATACCCCCCCCCCCCCCCCTCATGGACTGAAATTCTCCCAGTGGCTGCGGTTCCCCTCCGCTACAAATCCCGGACTCGGAAAAAAAGAATCAGGCACCTGCAGTGCTAAGAATCCGCACTACAGCATACAGACCGCTGGGGGGGGGGGGGGGGGAGGGGGGGGGGGCAGGGGCGGGAACGGGCTCATTACCAAAGGAAGAGCAGGCGGACGGCAGCAGAACAAGCTCTCTCCCGCTCTCTCCCGGTTCTGTTCATCACGGCAGTGCACTTGAGGATGTATTTTAAAAAATTAAGAATAAAAAAAAACAAAACAAATTCTGGTATTTTATAGTGCAGGGGTGTTAAACTTCAATTCCTGGAAAGGTGTTATGTGGAAGCTTGTTTTCAGTCCAGTTACTACAACTCTTTCTGTAAGTGACATCACTTTTTTCTTCTTTGCCCTGTTCCAGAGGTGGAAAGTCCAGGGATCAGACAGTAAAAGTCCAGGCCATGTGTTTCTTCCAACCCATGAACTCTGAAGGCTGAAGAATTGCACTAATCAGCAAATCCAGCTGACTGGAACAAAATACCGGGGAGGACTCTTACTTTCCGAACCCGGATTTTCCAACCTCTGCCCTAAACTCAACTATCTGACAGCCAAATACTGGAAATGCGTAACTTTAAATGCGTAGAGATTTATAAACCGTATGTATAGAGCAATACATAAAGCCAGTTCCTAAAGACATGGATTAAGGGGGGTGGAGCCAAAATGGCGTGAGCAGGGCTTTCCAGGAACAGCTTTCCCTGCAGTAGTGCACTTTCCCCACTAAGAGAAAAAAACGCAAACGAAAACACAAACAAACAAACAGCAGCATTCGATGAAATGACCTGACACAGATATGAAGAACAACTTCTTAATGACTGGGTTTCACATTATATCACACGGCGAACGCTTACGAAAGGCTCGCATGCCACTTCCAACACGCCAAGTCAAATTCCTCAAACCGACGGAAAAAAAAAAAAAAAAAAAGGTTAACGTACATTCAAAACATCCATCGCTCAGGAGAATAAGGATCCGAGATTTAAATACATATTATAAGAAAGGAAAAGGAAAGCATTTAAAAAATCTTTTCCTTGTCGTTTAACCAAAACAACAAAAAGAGAAATCAAAGGAGCTTTTCTGTACTTTTCTGTACAAACACAACGTTCCTTAATTCACACCAGCTGTTCTTTTTTTTCCATTTTTGAATAAATATTTAAAAATGCATTTAAACGATTAGCTGCTCCTAAAGTCCTTTAAACAATTTTGTTGGCTTTGAAAAAAAAATCCTATGTATTTTCAGGTTTTAAAGCCATCTCCTTCAACATTTGAAATCGTATTTCCTCAAAACTTCAGAGGACTAGAGAAATAAAATCGTCTTCTTCTACAAGCAGATTTTGCTATTAAACGAACTTGTTGGTGAATCTTCTGCCAACGTTAAATGAAATTCTGTGCTGACTCGTGGGGACTCAGAAAAGCAGAAATGTTCTCATAGAAACAAGAAGATAGGAAGCATAAATATACAATAGTAAAAATAAACCCACAAAAAAACCCTTTAATAACCCCAGTCCTCCCAAGTCCTTCCTTTATATCTAAGATCAAAAAAATCACCAGGCATCCAACAAAGATGCCTTATTTTCATTTTTTTAAACAATTTAAGAAAATAAGTTAGTAAACACTAGGTGGCGCCAAAGCCCGTGTTCAGTGCAAAACACCAGAGGCCACGAAAGGAACTCTCCGCGGAAACGACGGGATTTCCCCTTGTCAAGAAAACAGGCGCAGCGTTCTTATAGTCCCGCCAGGCCATTGAAGCACATTCTAAAATGTAGTAGAAATTAAAAAATAAAAAAACGCCCCTTAAAACGCCGGGTCTCTGGAATCTTTATTTTAGCGGAGCGAGAAAACGCCATAGTGGTCTCCCAGCGGCCTCATTCCGTTTTGTCGAGTCCGTCATTGGAGTGGGGAGCGACGAACTTCAGCCGAAATCCACCTGAAGAACAGAGACGAGGATCACAGCATGCTGCTTAGGCCCTCTAGTGGTAAAATCTCTTTACTACAGAGGTAGGTCAGCCAATCAGAGACTGTGTTTATTTGGAAACAGTACTTTAAAATGACGTCATTCATATGCTAGTACTAATAACACGTTAAAAATAAAATAGTATGAAACATACTGAGTGTACAATTCTCATCTCAATTTGCCTAGAAACTAGCCTTATTCTGGATAAGAAAATTCAGAAAATCTTTTTTTAATCTTTTTATATCTTTACTTATGTCTTCTGAATCTAGACTCCTACTGCTAGGTTACCATATCCAGTGCTCGGTCTTAGGTTGCTATGGAAATGACATCACAATTCTCAGATGCATTACGTGTGCTAACTAAATCCCATGGTGCTCAGCGGCTGATTGGAGTCTGTTAATCTTCTAACCGTTTAAAATCCAATCAGCAGAGCAGCGGTTACTGAAGTTAAGTCTAAGTTTTGAGGAGGGGCTTATAACTGAAAGATTAAAAATTAAATTAATACTGTGCTGAAATTGAGCTTTGAAAGCAAATGGCCCTGAAGACAGAAGAGACCAAAAAGTAAACACTAACTTGTTTAGGTTTCCACATCTCTGTCACTTAAACAATATATATATATATATATTAATTCAAGCAAATTAATAATTACCATAATTACACGGATGTGACAAGCCATACTAGGTTCGTCTGAAAGATGTCGTTTATAAACCCAAACTAGAAATATCCACAAAACATTCTTAATAAGTAAACTTTCTAAATTCGTTCAATTGATTTTGAGACCCAGAGACCAGTGCTGTGAGCACGAGGCTGTGCTGCCTGCAGACACACTGGGGCCTAAAGAGTTTTGGTCCAGCTTTGTAATGGGGAACGTGCCGGTGAGGAACCAGGAGGAGCGCACGCGAACGCGCGAGGGGCTCCTTAACCGCGTAGCGCTAACGAGGGCTAACGCTACAGAACACGGACAACTGACGTCACGGCGTCTACGGTCGCCTGGGCGATGGCACGCGGTTGCCTGGGCGACGGCGGCCGGGGGCGCGCGGTCGCCTGGGCGACGGAGGACGGCGGGCGCGATTACCTGGCTGCGAGGCGTCGATGGAGGGCTGACTGCAGTCGTGCGCCTGGTGCCCGCTCAGCCCGCAGTTGTAGCAGGACACGCTGCCGCCCTTCTTGGGCGCGGGCCCCCCGGCCCCGGGCACCACGCCCAGCGAGGGGAAGACGGGCTGGTAGAAGCGGCCGAAGGCGGGCATCTGCTGCAGGCCGTAGCCGGCGGCGGCGGCGGCCGCCTGGGCGCCCGCCAGCACGTGGGCGTCGCCGGGGGCGGGGGCGTGGAGCAGGGGCGCGCCCGGGTAGGGGAAGAAGGGCAGCTGGGTGGCGCCGTTGGCGGCCTGGCTGAGGTAGCTGCTCCCGCCGCACAGCGAGGTCAGGTGGAAGAGGGGCGGCATGCCGAACACCTGCCGCGCCACCTGGGGCGGGAAGAAGTAGCTCTGGGCGTGGCTGCCCCCGCCGCAGCTGCCACGGCAACCGCAGGCGCCGCAGCCCACGGGCTGGTGAGGGGGGGCCGCCGCCTGCTGCTGCTGCTGCTGGGGCTGCTGCTGGGGGGGCGGGGCCGGGGGCGGGGCCTGGGGGCCGCCGCTGTTGATGTAGGCGGAGCCGTCGCCGCCGGCGATGTGCGGCGTGCTGTGGGAGAGGGCGGGGCTTGGGCCGGGGACGGCGGGGGGAGGGGCCGGGACCTGCGCTGGTACGCCGGCGGGGGCGGCTGTGGCTCCGCCCGGGGAGAGGGTGACGGGCGCGGGGGGGGCGGGGACGGAGAAGGAGGGGGGCAGCGGGGCGGGCTCGGTCGCGGGGGCGCCGGAGGCGGGCGTCGGCTCGGGGGCGGGGTAGCCCGGCTGAAGGGGGGACAGGTAGGCGGGGCCGGGGGCGATGACGCTGATGGCGCCCATGGGGGGCGGGAGAGGGGCGGAGCCACCGCCCTTGGACCCCGCCTGCGGACACGGCCCGGTCTTAAAGCGCTGGACGAGGGGCTGGAGGGCGGGGCCGGGGAGGGCGGGGCCGAGGGCGGACGGGAGGGGGGCGGGTTCCGGCGGCTTCTCGGCGTCGCCCCCCGCGGCGTGCCCGGTCAGGGGCTCGCGGGGCACCAGGGCCGCGGCCGGCGGCAGAGCCACACCCGGTTTGCCCTCGGCTGGCGGTGGGGGGGGCACTCCGTTCTGGGCCACGAACGGCATGGGCTGCAGGACGGGCAGCGAGGGGAACTTGGGGGCGCTCAAGGGGAGGCAGTCCTTCTGCGGGACAGCCACCGCGGGGTGCATGGCGACCGCTGAAGCCCCGCCCACCGCTTTGCAGGACAGGAAGTCGTCAGAGTTGCTGTCCGTCTCTGCACAGGGGAACAGGGCAGCACACAGGAATGAGGGCAAAGGTCAAGTGTTAAAATGAACATTCAGGCCTCAAAGTCTAAGAACCTACCCTCCCCCCTCTGTCTCAGCCTATGAGCTCCTCCCCCCTCTCACTCAGCCTATGAGCAGCAGTCAGGTCTGGCTCCTCCCCCCTCTGCCTCAGCCTATGAGCAGCGGTCAGGTCTGGCTCCTCCCCCCTCTGTCTCAGCCTATGAGCAGGTCTAGTCCCTCCCCCCTCTCTCTCAGCCTGTGAGAAGGTCTAGCCCCTCCCCCCTCTCTCTCAGCCTATGAGAAGGTCTAGCCCCTCCCCCCTCTCTCTCAGCCTATGAGCAGGTTTGGCTCCTCCCCCTCTCTCTCAGACTCACCTCGGTCCTTGTCGTCCTCCTCCTCGCTCTCCAGGCTCTCCCTGCCGTCGTGCAGCGGGCTGGAGGGCGAGCTGTAGCTCTCCGAGGACGTCTCCCCAAACGTGTCCTGCCCCGAGCCGGAGTTCGCGGGGCAGTCTGGGGGGAGGGGCGGGGGGTACGGGTCAGACCAGCCCATCCGTGTGCTCACCGCACACGACAAGCATAAGACCGCACTTCACACTTAAAACAACACTACCTCTCTGCTGGTGCTAACCAACCAAAGCGCTAACTGATCCAAATGCAAATATGGCGACTTCAATTTACATGCAGTCTAATTTACCCCCATGTAGATTTAAGGCATTGACCCTTTAAAAAAATATTTTTTTTTGAATTTAGAAGTCAGTGTTCTAGAACCCCACTGCTTTCAGTCACCAGTAGTGATTGTGACATCAGCATTAGAATGTTCAGTTAAAAGCATTCTAATCACATATTTGTGACCTCACACCTTAAAGGTGTTGAGACTGAATCACATGTACACTGGTGTGCAATAGCCTTAGCCTACTATAATGAATAATGGATCTAGATATTTTTGCAGCTGAAGGTTACTGGGAGCTTTTGGGCAGTGAAAGGGTCCCCTTGTTTTAATGGCAGAATCTCAACACATTCATACTTTCACAGCGAACGCGACGCTCCTTCTCGACAGTTCTCACCCACGCTGTCATGCGCTGACATTCTGCAATATGTCACCAGTTCACACTGCGCACAGCACAACCTTACAGAGAGGGAAAAGGCTACGCTCCCGTCTGGCTGAATAAAGTTTAAAAATAAACCTAGCATTTAACAAGTTACGAGAGACGAGACATTTTTTAAAAAAAAACTTCTTCAAACTCAACAAACATTTTTAAACAAGAAAGTCACAATTATTCTGGGTTGTGCTACACAAATCAGCTCTAAATTTCAAGCTAAGTTTTGCTGCCCTCTGCAGGTTGACTGAAGCCACTGCAGGCCTTATTTAACTGCACGCTATGGGGAGATGCAGATGGTGGTAGAGTCACACTGGAAGGCAGGCTGTTAATCTACCCCCCCCCCACGCTTACCTCTCCCAGGGGGGTGTCTCACTGTCTGCGCTGGGGGGGGCGGCCTGAGAAGACCATTACAGACAGCACCCCCTCTCCCCTCTCCTCTCCTCCCTTTCTCCCTGGAGGGACAGAGGGAGAGAGAGAGGGAGGGAGGAGTGAGAGATGGAGGGAGCGAAGGAGAGAGATAGAGAGGGAGAGAGAGATGGAGCGAGAGGGAGAGAGAGATTGAAGCAGAAAGATGGTGAGATGTGAAGAGAGAGAGAGAAAGAGAGAGAAAGATGGGGGAGAGAGAGGAGTGAGGTGGAGAGAGACGGAGACAGACGGGGTGGTGGAGAGGGAGAGAGTAGTAGAGTGAGAGACAGAGACGGAGAAAGAGATGGAGATGGGGGGTGATAGAGAGAGAGAGGGAGAGAGAGAGAGGATTGAGGAGAGAGATGAGACAAAGAGAGAGATGGAGACAGAGAAGGGGTGAGAGGGGTGGGGGATGGACAGAGAGAGGGAGACAGGGGGGGTGGGTGATGGAAAGAGACAGAGAGAGGGAGAGAGAGAGAGGGGGTGTCAGCTGTTGCAGTGAGGAGCTCAGCTCATACAGCGCAGTGACAGAACTGGACTACGGCGGCTGACTGCCGTCCGCCAACTCAGGGGCCTGGCCGAGACGAGCTGCCCGCGGACATGCCTGTCCCAACGTCAGGCTGCCCGCGGACATGCCTGTCCCAACGTCACGCTACACACGGACATGCCTGTCCCAACGTCACGCTACACACGGACATGCCTGTCCCAACGTCAGGCTGCCCGCGGACATGCCTGTCCCAACGTCAGGCTGCCCGCGGACATGCCTGTCCCAACGTCAGGCTGCCCGCGGACATGCCTGTCCCAACGTCAGGCTGCCCGCGGACATGCCTGTCCCAACGCCACGCTGCCCGCGGACATGCCTGTCCCAACGTCAGGCTGCCCGCGGACATGCCTGTCCCAACGTCAGGCTGCCCGCGGACATGCCTGTCCCAACATCAGGCTGCCCGCGGACATGCCTGTCCCAACGCCACGCTGCCCGCGGACATGCCTGTCCCAACGCCACGCTGCCCGCGGACATGCCTGTCCCAACGTCAGGCTGCCCGCGGACATGCCTGTCCCAACGCCACGCTGCCCGCGGACATGCCTGTCCCAACGCCACGCTGCCCGCGGACATGCCTGTCCCAACGTCAGGCTGCCCGCGGACATGCCTGTCCCAACGTCAGGCAGCCCGCGGACATGCCTGTCCCAACGTCAGGCAGCCCGCGGACATGCCTGTCCCAACGTCAGGCTGCCCGCGGACATGCCTGTCCCAACGTCAGGCAGCCCGCGGACATGCCTGTCCCAACGTCAGGCTGCCCGCGGACATGCCTGTCCCAACGCCACGCTGCCCCCGGACATGCCTGTCCCAACGCCACGCTGCCCCCGGACATGCCTGTCCCAACGTCAGGCTGCCCCCGGACATGCCTGTCCCAACGTCAGGCTGCCCGCGGACATGCCTGTCCCAACGTCAGGCTGCCCCCGGACATGCCTGTCCCAACGTCAGGCTGCCCGCGGACATGCCTGTCCCAACGTCAGGCTGCCCCCGGACATGCCTGTCCCAACGTCAGGCTGCCCGCGGACATGCCTGTCCCAACGTCAGGCTGCCCGCGGACATGCCTGTCCCAACGTCAGGCTGCCCCCGGACATGCCTGTCCCAACGTCAGGCTGCCCCCGGACATGCCTGTCCCAACGTCAGGCTGCCCCCGGACATGCCTGTCCCAACGTCAGGCTGCCCGCGGACATGCCTGTCCCAACGTCAGGCTGCCCCCGGACATGCCTGTCCCAACGTCAGGCTGCCCGCGGACATGCCTGTCCCAACGTCAGGCTGCCCCCGGACATGCCTGTCCCAACGTCAGGCTGCCCGCGGACATGCCTGTCCCAACGTCAGGCTGCCCGCGGACATGCCTGTCCCAACGTCAGGCTGCCCCCGGACATGCCTGTCCCAACGCCCCCAACGCCACGCTGCCCGCATGCACACGTCTGTCTATCAGGAGAAATCAGCCTCTTCAGCTAAACAAAACCTCAACCTACACTCTGTGTGTGTGTGTGTGTGCGTGTGTGTGTATATAATGTGTGTGTGTCTGTGGATGAAGTCAATTGTATTCAATACTTTACTATTAGCACTGGGGAGATTATACTTTTGTTCCCACCTTAAGGGATAGTCATTTTATTAAGCTGAGTTCTTTAACTCTGAAGACAGGGCCTTTAGTCTGTGTGCTCACGAACACAAACACACACAAACACGCAAACAGACACAGACACACACGTACACGCACGTACGCGCGTGAGAACACACGAACACACACACACACAAACACACACGCGCACACACACACACACACACACACACACACAAACAGACACAGACACACACACGTACACGCACGTACGCGCGTGAGAACACACACACACACACACACACACACACACACACACACACACGCACACACACACGAACACACACACACACACACACACACCAGGAGCGGTTCATACCTGTCGGTTGCCAGTGTTCTCCCTCTGCTCTTGTTTCCTGGGGGGCCATTCCGTTTGTCATCGGTGGGGTGCTAACAGAGGAAAAAGGCGCTTAGAGACACCCCAAAACCTACCTCACCCCCAAAACCCCAAAACCCCAAAACCCCAGTACCCCAAAACACACCAACTCCCCCTCCCACAACCTACCACACAAAACGTGAGGTTTTAGAAACACTACAGCACTGCTCTTCTGAACCAGTGCTGCATATCATACAAGGTTATATTTCTTTTATGGATCCTAGACTATGACAAGTGATTGCGTGGTAAGGCCATGTATATTTAATAATAATGTAAAGCCTTTGTTTTGAGTTGACCGATGCTCCATCACTCATTTGATGTCTGCAGTTCTGTGCCAAAGATCTTAGTCTTGCGACTGACATGACACAGACTTTCAAAAGTGAATCTGGATCAGCTGAAAAAATGAGTAATTAGGCAACACTAATTTAATAATACAGCTGCTGCAGCTGCTGCTGGTATCAGAGAGACACTAGAGGGCTAGTCTTAGCGAGAATATAAGGAGCTCGCGTTTTACAAGACCAGCGAAGTGGAAAGTGTACACACGCTCAGTTATCGGTCTTGTTTTTCATGGGTGATCTCCGACCTGTACGAGTGTACGAGTGTGCGAGTCTGCAAGTGTGTGAGTGTGTGAGTGTGCAAGTGTACAAGTGTGCAAGTGTATGAGTGTGTGAGTATGCGAGTCTGCAAATGTACAAGTGTGCAAGTGTGTGAGTTTGCACGTGTACGAGTGTGCAAGTGCACAAGTGTGCGAGTGTACAAGTGTATAAGTGTGCTATGTGTTAGGGAGTTCGTGTTTGAGTAAAGGGGCTGTGGCGGTCCCCCACCAGCAGTGCTGTGACAGTGCAAACTAGGTCCCTGTGCAAGAGGATGTGCGCATGGTCAGGGAGGCCGGTTGCCATGGCAACCCCCCACCCCCTCATCAGTGAGCGGCCGGTGGCACATCTGGCTCTTACGCGGCCGGGGCCGAGCGCCGGCGGTCAGATTTACCGCTCAAATGTTCGCGCAGAAGGCCGTGCCGCGGAGCCCGGTGAAAGCCATTAACTGGAGACGAGCGTATCTGCAACTGTAAATACCGCTAACTGACATCCCCTTTAACCGAGCTGTCTCCAGAGCGTGGCCGCTTCACGGCGCCTGTGCCGATCGCCGCGGCGTGACATTCCGCTCGTTAACGCAGCCTCGTTACGACACCCGGGAGAAGCGTGCGGCAAACCGCACGCCAGCGACAGCCCGTCACATTAAAACAGGGCCAGGCTGCAGACAGACAGGCCAGATCTGTGTGAAACAGGGCCAGGCTGCAGACAGGCAGGCCAGATCTGTGTGAAACAGGGCCAGGCTGCAGACAGGCAGGCCAGATCTGTGTGAAACAGGGCCAGGCTGCAGACAGACAGGCCAGATCTGTGTGAAACAGGGCCAGGCTGCAGACAGACAGACAGGCCAGATCTGTGTGAAACAGGGCCAGGCTGCAGACAGACAGGCCAGATCTGAGTGGAACAGGGCCAGGCTGCAGACAGACAGACAGGCCAGATCTGTGTGAAACAGAGCCAGGCTGCAGACAGACAGACAGGCCAGATCTGAGTGGAACACAGCCTGGTGTGGAGGGGCCTCCTTAACCCCGACTCAGCCCAACCGCGCGGACACGAGGGGGGCGGACACAAGCGGGCGTGGCGCCATGCTGCTCCCCGCATCCGCCCCCAGCGCTCGGCACGTCTGTGGACCAGGAGGCCGCACCTCTCTGCCCCGGTCCACCACCGCCGCTCAGTGTCCCGGGACAGGGAGGCGGAGTCTCGCTCGCCGTCCCCCTCCTCACCTGCAGGGGTCCCGCGGCGTGCGGCTCCAGGACGCTCCTCCTCCAGTCGGTGGCGCCGTTGTGCTCGGAGCGCGGCGTCCTCCGGCTCTCCGCCTGCGAGCTCTTGGTACTGGGAGTGCTTTACAGGCAGGGGGCGGTGAGGTGCTGTTACAGTATTTACTCACCGAAAACACACAATAATGACATCTGCAAATGGGGAAATCTATAAATGCTGCTTTAAAAGGGACCTATGGGAGGACTTGTTACTCAAGGCGGAGCTATAAGACATTAACAGGGCGACATACCGAATGTGATGTCATGAGACATTAACCCAGTGAAGAGTAGTTGTTTTGGAATGTTCTTTCAAAATTCTGAGTCAGTGTTCTAGAACTCCACTGCTTTCAATTTACCAGCAGCGATTGTGACATCAGCATTAGAATGTTCAGCTATGAACATTCTGTTCACATTATTTGTGACCTCACACCTTAAAGGCCTAATAGGGTGACACACCTAAGGTGGCATGATGGCATTAGTGGCATTAATAGGATGACATACTTAAGGTGGCGTTATGAGATATTAACAGGATGACATACAGGAGGCGTTATGAGACATTAATAGGATGACATATTTAAGGTGGCGTTATGAGATATTAACAGGATGACATACAGGAGGCGTTATGAGACATTAATAGGATGACATATTTAAGGTGGCGTTGAGACATTAATAGGATGATATATTTAAGGTGGGGTTATGAGACATTAACAGGATGACAGACAGGTGGCGCTGTGGTGCTTACCTAAGGCTTGGGCTCTTGCTGCCGTGTCTCTTCCGGAGGCTTGGAATGTACGGCTCCAGATCTGAGGGGACAGAGAGCTCATTAGGAGCAGAACTCCTCACAGGAGGCTCTGCAGCGCCCTCTGCTGGCCTGGAGGAACGCACGTTTGTGTTTGCATCGAGTCTGAAAGCCCTGTAGCAGCGATGTCTGCTGGCCTCTCTCACAGAGAAACCGAGCCGTTCACCCACGAAAAGGGCTAGCGCTAACGCGATGCAGGTTAACGCTAGCACAAACACGGGAGCGACAGACAGACCCTTCTGCTGCCATTCTGGAGCCAGAAGCCAGGTTTAACGCTCCCGTACGACAGAGGGGTGCTGGGATTGAGCACCAGGGCCGTGACAGAAAGTCTCATTGCAGCCATTTTAACCGCAGCATTCAGCCGAAAGGTCCTCCAGCTGCGCAGGCTCAAGGCCTCCCTTTCAGCTGCTCTCTGGTGCTGATCAAGCCAGCCGTTGGAATTAGTGTGGTGAACAGCGGCAGTTACAATCTCTCTCTCTCTCCATTTCCCTCTTGCTCTCTCCATTTCCTTCTCTCTTTCCATTTCCCTCTCTCCCTCTACATTTCCCTCTTTCTCTCTTAATTTCCTCCTGTCTCTCTCTCCATTTCCCCCTCACCCTCTCATTTCCATTTCAGTCTCACGCTCTCCATTTCCATCTCTCCCTCTTAATTTCACTCCAGCTCTCTTCATCTCTCCCTCCCTCCCTCCCTCTCTCCATTTCAGTCTCTCCTCTCCATTTCCCTCTCTCCAGCTCTCTTCATCTCTCCCTTGCTCACTCTCTCTCCCTCCCTCAATCTATTTCCCCCTTTTTCATCTCTCATTTACATTTCCCTCTCTCCCTCTCCATTTCCCACTCTCCAGCTCTCTCCCTCCCTCGCTCCCTCCCTCCCTCTCTCTCCAGGGATCCAGCCGGTTCAGTGCAGCCCACAGCCCCAGACACAGTGGCCAGCACCCCCTGCTCATAACTGTGATCTGCATCGCCAACTCGCCAAGTCATGTGACAGAACACGGACTCGACTGCTGCACCCGCACACCGCCGATCGCGGCCAGCGTCTGTCCGTCCGTCCGTCTCCCCGTTTCCACGGTGATCTGTGTTTATGAACACGTATGCGTGCCGGTGTTTGTGCGCGGTCGTGCATCTCTGACTGGACGCCGCTCTTTATCTGCGAGCCTCTCTCCGTGCGTGTGGGCGGGGCCTCGTGGGCGGAGCCTCGTCT
Source organism: Anguilla pacifica (assembly GCA_039654925.1). Lineage (NCBI taxonomy): Eukaryota > Metazoa > Chordata > Actinopteri > Anguilliformes > Anguillidae > Anguilla > Anguilla pacifica. Next base: position 7,071,713 of record CM077291.1, on the reverse strand, counting down.
GGCTCTTACCTTCCTCCTGACTGGACGTCTCGGAGCAGTCCTCCTCAAAGCGCTCGGCGGGCAGCCCCGGGGGCGTGGCGGTACCTGCGGAGGGGAGCAGATGGCGGGCGGACGGCGGGTCAGCGTGGGGGCGGGGCCGAAACCACCGCCCCCCCCCCCAAACACGCTGCGGCGCGGAGGGGCAAACAGACCGCGCCCCGGCACAAATAACACTGCCCCCCCCCCCCCCCCCATCCGCGCGGGTTACGCGGTACAGGGCTGCCTCTGCCAGGCGGTGCCCATACGGCCGCAGCCAGATTCCTCCTGGCTGCGAACCCCGGCGAAACGCGGCGTAAGTAAACATCAGACCGCACGGACGCACGCAGCGCGGCGAGAAGAGCTAGCTCACGCTAATCCGCGAGTCCACCTCGACGGCCGCGGCGATGCGGACGCGCAAACAGACACCGAGTATTACGCACACACGCAACATTAACAACGCCGTGAGCCGCGAGCCACTCAGCGATTGCTCATCCAGAACGACGCGCGCGGCCCCCGCTGTTCACACACAGCCCCTTCGCTGAGCGGGATATTTACTGAAGGCTAAGCGGGCTGCTGGAGAACGCAGCAGCGGCTTCACACCAGGAACCAATCTCCCACTCTGGGAAGGCACAGACCCAGCGCCCTAACCACCACACTACACTGCCACCCTGCAGTATAAACACCAATATAAATTAATCAATTGCCACCTCCCCCCCAGTATAAACATCCAGTATAAATGAATAGGCTGCCACCCCCCCCAGTATAAACATGAAGTATAAATTAATCAATTGACACCCCCCCCCCCCCAGTATAAACATCAAGTATAAATTAATAAGCTGCCACCCCCCTCAGTATAAACATTAAGTATAAATTAATCAGTGGCCACCCCCCCAGGATAAACATTAAGTACAGCTTAATCCGACTTAATGTATTGTACCAGTTCTACTTGAGTTGTGTTGTTTAACCAATAAGACACAAAGGCACATCTTTGTATAATGTCTCTACGTGATGCCAGTACTCTGACACCTCGACAAAACAGAACCGCCTAAACACAGAACTGCCTTAAAACATAGCTCCTTTAAAACAGAACTGCCTCAACACCTTAAGACAAGGAAGAAAAGGCAGAACTGGCCAGATTCAGGCCAGCAGCACAGACAGTTAAGCCAGCACACTGTGTGCAGACAGGTGAATTACCCTCACACCAAACCCCTCACTTTTTACCATGTGGGGACCCCCTCAATGGGAGGGGCGGTGTAACTGAAGCTCAGGGGAACCTCGCTGCCTATGGCTGTGCTCCTACGCCAATCCGCCTCATTTTTACCATTTTTTTTTTAGCAGTGATTAATCAACCCTTTGAAGAGCAGGTTTTTTGGAATGTTTTTCTCTCAGAATTCTAAGCCAGTGTTCCACAACTCCATTGTTTCCAATTACCAGCAGCGATTGTGACATCAGCATTAGAATGTTCAGTTAAGAACATTCTGATCACGCACATTCTGACCTCACACCTGAAGGGGGTAAACACCCTGCCCTGAAAGGCTATTGTTATACCCCAAGGTCACTTTCACAGTGCGACTATTTCCACTTATTATCACTGCTGTTCTTCCCCTGGCCCAGGGCTATATCTTCATGTCCACAGGGAAGAGCAGGTTCACTCATCTCTGAAAACTGTGCAGCGCCAAGAGAACAAAGACTCCCTTCCATATGAACCGTCCCCTGAATACAAAGAGCAAAGAGAGGCAGGACAGAGAGAAGGGCCCAGTGTAGCCACTGCTAAAGGGACAGGGAGGGAAGGGGGGGGGGGGGGATGGAGGGAGAGAGAGATGGAGGGAGGGAGAGTACAGAGGAGGGGGGAGAGAGAGGGAGAGATGCAGAGAGAGAGACAGAGAGAAAGAGAGCGGAAGATGGACGGAGGGAGAGAATCACTGAAACTGAAGCCTGGTAAATAATCACACCGCACTGGATCATGACGAATCTCTGTCTCCTCTTGGGCTACGCCTTAAACAGCGAGGAGAACTGAAACTTAAACAGCAGCCAGCGACTGAAATGAAACTGAGATAACAACGAGAGTGACTGAAACGAAACTGAAAGTAGCCTCAGGTAGCGCGATCAACCAGCACTACGCACGACACCGACACCGACCGCCAGTATCAAACAGCGTGGTGCACCCGTGAACCCAAACTACACCTAACACCATCCGCTCAGAGTCAGAGGCGCAGCTTTCACAGCTGGGGCTAAAACCCTCCCTCCTGTGCCCAGGATGCGTCAGCCTGATCTCCTGTGATGTACAGGTGTCAAGCTCAGGTGTTAGTGCAGGCACGAGCGCAGGTATGAGCCTGGCTCGATCATTTTTTCACTCCCAGAATACCTCTGGTGCAGAGTGCTTTCCGCTCTCAGGTCTGGGGCAGGTGGAACGCAGCAACAACAACGCCAACTGGTTAAAGAACAGGCCTCTCCCCCCCCCCCCCAAAAAAAAACAATTAAATATAATTGCTCACATAAGGAGTCAGCTCAAAAATAAATGAACTAATGCCTTTGTCGGTTATGCATTTCACAGGCAATTAGCTTCAGCTGAAAAAGCAACGTGATTGCATTTTCCTGGCTACATTAGCCGGTACAATATCATTTCAGTGTTTACACTGCAGTTTATTACTGTACTTACTTTCATAATTCTCTTCACTAGGGAGCGCAAACTCCCTAAAAAACTCTGAATAAGGTACACTTTTTTTAAGGTAATTTTGACGACATCACAGACAGCAGTGAGGGCTGTTCGACAGCACCGTGTGGTTGCGGTTCAGTTGTGTTTGTGCAAATCCTTTTCCCACACCACACCTGAGCAGGGCTTTGGGTGACAACGCAAACACTAGCGGCTAAACCTAAAGCCGCACAATGCTACGTGACGACACACTCGAATGTGGGAGTGGCCTGATCGCCTTCGACACCGCCTTGGTAACCCGTTGTTGGAGTGGTAACTAGGAAACTAGGGCGGCAGTGGTTAAGGTGCTGGTCTCGTTACCTGAAGGTCACAGGTTCAATGCCCATGTAGGACACTGCCGTTGAGCAAGATACTTAACCTGCATTGCTTCAGTATATGTAAATGCTATGTAAAAGTTGTGTTCAGGATAAGAGTGTCTGCTAAATGTACTGTAGTGTACTAACTAAGCTTGTATCAGAAAAGAGACGGTTTTGAAATGTATGCCAAAAGTGACCCAGTTTTGAGTCTGCTAGGTACCAGCAGTCATGTGAACACCGTTGTAGTCGTGTAACACTGCCTGTAATAGTCTGGAATGGGTCAGATCCACCATCAGACTCATTAACGCTGGTCAGGACCTCCAGCCAGTGGGTGGCGCTGATGAGTGAGTGTTTGCCTCGTGAGCTCTTCTTCTAAGACTTTTGAAACATGAAGACAGGGCCCAGGGGGCTATACATCAGGTTGGCGATTGTGGGCGTGTCCTTGCGCCAGACAGAAATGGGCGTCTCTTGGCCAATCACGTTCCTGCATGCGGTCTGGCCACTGCCTGTCCTGTGCGTCAGCCAGCTTTTGTTTCGAGGCGCTGGATTGGCTGTCGGGGGGTCTGTACGTTTGTCCGTCGGAGAGACAGAGGACTTACAGCGGCTGCAGTTGTCCTTCAAGGGGTCGGAGAGGAAGAAGGAGCAAACTCTCCTCGTCTGGCGGAAATCCTGAGGCGCCAACAGGAACTTCTCCCTGAGAGGGAGAGGGAGGGAGGGAGAGAGGGAGAGAGAGGGAGAGGGAAAGGGAGAGAAAGAGAGCGAGGGAGGGAGAGACAGGGGGGAGAGAGAGAGGGAGAGGGAGAGAGAGAGAGAGAAAGGGAGGGGGAGAGAGGGAGAGGGAGAGAGGGGGGGAGGGAGGGGAGAGAGAGAGAGAGGGAGGGAGGGAAAGAGGGAGGGAGGGAGGGAAAGAGGGACAGAGAGAGAGGGAGGGAGGGAGAGAGGGAGGGAGAGAGAGAAAGAGGGACAGAGAGAGAGAGACATTCAGCAAATGTCACCGACATGTCACTCAAATGTCAGTCATGCCAACTGTAGCGGGTCAGCCTGTCAGTCACAGTGATGAGTAGCTGATGAGTGTGCCTGATGAGAGCGAGCGACAGAAAAAAAGAAAAAGAAAAAACAGCACAGGCACAGGAATCTGTTGAGGAAGTAAGATCCACAGCGCTGACCTAATTACTGAATCCCGGGTATCAAAGGAAGCTTTTCCATTTTCAAACAGGGCTGTTTCTTCAAACGCAGCACTCCTACCCAACACCTCAGCCTGCTGCTATCAAAATGAGTCCTTCAGCATCCTCACACAAATAAGACACAGGGAGCCCTCAACACTGCATTCTATAAATCATCTCTCCAAGGCACAGCGTGCCCTACTGGCTCCAAAACCGGGGGAAAAAACATTACATTCACACCTTCAATACCACCTAAAACAATTAAGTAAAGGTTATTCAAAAGAAGTCTGCAATAACAGCAGTATTATGGCTAAGCAAACAGCGTCTCTGCGTTTGCAAACACACCCAAGCGTCTTATCTACCGTTTTATCTTTAATTTCCGAACAGCAGTTCTGCGCTACAGGCCGGCGCTGCTCCTTCACTCTCCTGACGGCACTGCTGTGACAGACAGGGAGACCGTGTGCCTGTCACATGGCTCATTATTTCGCGGCTCTCCGCGGCTGTGGGGACCGGGTCCCAGTCGCAGGTTCGAGTCTGTGCCGTGTCACTAGCGGTCTACAGCGATGACGCGATTGGGCCTGTCCCTCCGGGGACAAGGGGGGGCGGAGATTTGGGCCAAGGTGACTGGGGTCACAGGACGCGTTAGCCCCGCCCAGCAGCACGCCAGACGCCCACAGGCTAACGGCTGTTATCAGACGCGAGCTCTCCTCTGATTGGCCCGTTCCCGCAGAGCCGTGTGGCCTCCAGGATGTGACACAGTCGCTGGCTCCAGGGTGAGAGCGTGAGAGTGTGTGTGAGCTCTCTCTCTCTCTCCACCTCTCCCCCATCTCTCTTTCTCTCTCCCCCTCCCTCTCTCTCTGTCCCTCTCTCTCTCTCCTTGCTCAAGGGAAGGTGGTTCAGAGGTGACCCCAAAAGCAGTTTGGGGGGAGGGTGGGCACAAAAAATGAGAAAAAATAAAAATGTTCCAAAAGAATTTTATAAATCATAAATGTAATGTAATAAGTGTGGTAAAAATGTAATAAATAGGCAGCATTTGCAAAACCCCAAGGTTACTTTCATACTTCAGGATCAGCAATTTTTCCCCCAACCTTCGTTTATGCAGAGTCCTGCTGTGAGACTTGGCTCCACACTAAAACATTAACTCTTATTAATGCATTAAAATGTCAGTTGTTAATGTGTTAAAAGAAATTTTATAAGTGTGACGTATGAAGCACTGCACCGCACAGCCTTAAAGCAGCACGACAGCTGGCATGACGGGGGATGTCACTGGTGGGCTGCACGCATCATAAACCCCACTGGTGCCTGGGAAACGTAGTCCGCTGTGATGTGCACAGCTCAGGTGAAATCGAAGCTTCATCCCTTCTTTCGGTAAGACGCACAGCGGCAAAGCGGTTTCACTGAATCGAAAGAGCGTAGTTTTGGATGAAGAGGAATGAATCGCGTGCGGAGCCAGACTCTGAATGTGGCAGATGCCCCGGTATCAGGTTACCCCCCCTGGGGGGTAGTCTCTGCAGAGCAGGGTGTGGGGGGGGGGGGGGGGGGCAGAACAAGGAGGGGTAAAATCTCACCTCAGCGTCCTCTCCAGCTCCCTGCCCTCGTGCTGGTCGCCACGGTGAAGCAGGTTCCGGATGCCCCTCTCGAAGGATTCCGAGGCCCTGTCCTTTGGAAGCTGAGTTTGGGACACAAAGCGAACACTGCGTGAGCCTCCAGCAGTCTACCCCTCAGAATCTTATATCAAACAGCGGACACTGTACACTTCACACGCACACTGCAGCTACACACTCTCATTGTTATACGAGGAGCGTACACTGTCAAAAGCATGCAGGATGTACACAGAGATCTACTTTCCTTTCTGTTGGTCTTATTTGTATTTTATCACATTACCATTATTTATATTTTTCTGTAAAGCACTTTGTCACTCCATATTGAAAAGTGCAATACAAATAATAATAATAATAATAATAATAATAATAATAATAATAATAATAATAATAATAACAACAACTCCACAGGAAGGCTTTGGCTCTATGCAGCTTGTCAATAAAACCCTGACTTGCAACCACAAGTCAGGGTTGCATTGCTAATATACTTAATTGACAGTTTTTTTTTGGAAGTTTTTCCCCTCACCTTTAACAAAAAATCCTCCAGCTCGTGGTGCGTCTTGGTCACGTTTGTGGAAGTGGAGTCTGACCATTTCACCTGAAACAGAGGGGCCGTTGTTACAATTCAGATTCCCCTTTCCTGAACTCGCAACGTTTACTGTAAACAGCTTTTAACCTCAGTAGCAACCCGTTAAAAATGACACGGCAATGCAAAGCAGAAGATTTCAGAAACGCACGCAAATGTATTACCGTCTTGGGATCTTCAGTTCACGACAGGGTTACGTTTTCTTTTTATGGAATCGCGATGGTTTTTAAATTAAGTCGTCGGCGTTTGTGGCACGATATTTCCTATGTTTATTTTACAGCTATGAATCACAAAGTTCTACAGACAGTTAAATGCTTGGCGTGAACGGTCAAGTGCGGAACATAAATCGCTCATTGTAATTCTAATTTTCTGAAAATAAACACGGAATGAAATGCGTCTCAGAGGTTCTGTCTTAATATTCGTAAGACAAACATCGGCTCAAAAACAGACGTCCAAGTTGGACGATGTTAAAACGCGAGGACCGCACCGCAACGGCAGTGGAGAACGAAACAAAACCTAACGCCCGTCCCAAAATCCAAAGCTATCTGCATGCGGAAAATAAATATTTTTCCTCGGCGTGCAAATGACCAACTCGAGACTAAACAACGTCCACAGGCAAGCCTTCAATATAAACACAGCGGTCTGCACAGAAGAAACTGCATTTTACACTCTGTCCCGTTTACGCTTACTGTATGTAGGCTACAGGAGAGCATTGCTTATATATCATAGTAGACATGCAAGCCCAGCAAAACCTGTAGGCTATTTATTTTTACCAATTACTCAAACAGGTGGCTCATAAAAAAGAAAACACATTAAGGAACACTGCAAGAGAAGTAGGACTTTACACTGGACATGTGTAAAAGACAATACTGCATTGTAAATACAGACAGTCAACACGGGACAGTAGCACAGCACAGAAGGGAGAGATTTAGAGCTCAATGTAGGGCAAGGGAATTTTGGGAAGTCAGATGGGTGACGCGGGCATTCATCAAATTCTACGCTCGTAATGGAGCTTTAAAACGTCACGACCGCGTGAAAAGGGTTAACTGCTTTTTTAGGTCGCGGTGGAAGAAGGAACAGACTGTTTGCGTTTGAATAGGACCCTTTTTCTCCCGGCGCTAAAACGGAAAAATCTGTGAAATGCGAGGCGATATCCTCCGACGTTCCGAGCATGCTCCCGAACGCTGCGGTCGCCAGAGCTCAACAATGAGGCATGTGAACGAGTGAGGGGGGGGGGGGGGCGAGAGTGAGAGAGGGGAAGGGGAGAGAGATAGGGATGATGGAAAGGGAGAGAGATAGAATGAAAGAGGGGAAGGGAGACTGAGAGCAGGGAGGGGGAGAGAGAGATATAGAGATAGACAGCGAGCAAGAAAGAGTGTGTGTGAGTAAAAGAGCGTGTGTGACATGTGAGAGCGTATGAGTGCATGAGGGCATGAGAGAGTGAGAGAGAGGGAGAGATACAGAGAGAGGAAAAGGGAGAGGAAGAAAGGGAGACGCAGACAGAGCTCTCTTTCCTGGGGGCCTTTTCCAGACCGAGCCCTGAACAGGCAGACAGCGGAAGGGAAAGCCCCTTCTGGAATCCTAACTCACAAGAGAGTCCGCCGAGGAACCTGCGGTCCCCTTAGCAACCATGCGGCGGGTTCCGCGTTTCTCGGGACGACGCCCGCCTGGGGAGCGCTCGAGGAAAAAGCACCAGGCCCCTAATGAAGACGAGGCGCTAGCTCAGTCTGCTGTCACGCATGCCTGGAGAACGTGTGTGATAAGGAAAGGTGGGGCGTACGATCTGAGTATCTTGACTTGGCTCGTTACCATCTTTCCTGTCAGAATTTCAATTCGGTCCTTTTCCAGGGCATCGTGAGCAGAAGGGATCACACTCACTTCTCCACTCTTATATCTCACACAGTCAGCCGCCATTGCCACTGCTCTTCTATACCGCTGCATGCCATGCACCTTAGGCCGAGGTGCACAGGGACCCAGACTCCTCAGAGAGTCAGGCAGTGACGTTAATCCACCTCATCTGAAACAGGGAGAGGATGATTTAGGTCACCCATCCTGACTGGGGAAGAGGCAAGCAGTCAGGATTCTTTTTTTAAAAAAACCCAGAAACACTGACGTCAACTTTGTGAAAGCAAGTCCAGAACTGCGTTTGGCATTCTCGACATCGCCGGAGCCGCTGTGCCATCGCCAAATTCCAAAGCCTAGCAGACGTCTTTGCCGTTTCCCTCGTAAAGGGGATTCATTAATATCGAGCAGATGAAATGCATGCGAGCCTCTGATTGTTACCCGCTGTGGTATCCATCAAGTATGCGGTAGCCGTTTGTTCGGGCTATAGCCAGAAACATGAGAATGTAAATTTCAGGCAGCCCAGTGAACTCTAACATTAACCCTTTAAGGTGTGAGATCACAAACATGTGATTACACTGTTCTTATCATTCTAATGCTGATGTCACAATCGCTGCTGGTAATTGAAAGCAGTGGAGTTCTAGAGCACTGACTTAGAATTCTGAAGAAAAAAAACATTCCAAAAAACCTGCTCTTCAAATGGGTTAAAGAGGAACAGGAAGAGTGTGCCAATGTTCCAGAACATTCCGTCAGCATTTCAGAAAATGCTTAGATCTCTGGAAGATAATTCTAGTACACTCATGCTTTATCAACCTGTTGAAATTAGACACAGAATCTAAGAAGAGGCTTTTGGCTAGGTTTTTGCACTTGGATCCAGAAGAAATACACGGGGACATCTAACTCAATCCACAAACAACATAGAACGTTCTGAGTGGAATGTAGCTAGGCTATCTGAGAGGCCTTCAAGAATTCCGTCAGAGCATAGCTGCTTTTCAAACAAACATGCGATTAAAACGGATAGACAGGCTATGGTGGTAAACATGGCTCATAGCAACAAATGCGATTTCCGTGAATCTATCACAACCAATTTAGTCTCAGGTTTCAGTGCACACGCACAGTAAGCTTACTGGGCCGTGACTTAACTTGGGAAATAATTATAGCACATAACAATTTAAAGATAACTACCCTCTCTCAGATACTGTAATAGGTACCTTACTTAACAACAGACGCAGCCAGCCCATAATCTTTCTGGTCGTCAAAGCACCTGTGCAAGCACGGACGAGGAACACCCCCACCCCCAACCCCCCCCGCCTCCTCTCATTGGCCGAATCGCTCAACGAGGTCATGAGAGAGCACGGTGTCTGAGAGACTGAAATCAGATTGCACAAACGCCCCATAAAAAAGCCCAGAATGCACTGCAACTGCTCCACTGCAGAATGACTGCTCAAAATAATTTTGCAAAGCCCCCATAGCCCAGTATTCTGGGATGAACTCAATAACCCATTTTCAATGACTGCAGAGTCTTCCCAGCTACTGAGAATCTGAGGAAATCTCAATGAAATTCTGCAAATACTGGAAAAAACTGCAATAAACTGCAATATCTATAGACAATATAAAAAATGGCAAATAAAATGTAATGTAATACCTATAGACATCTAGTGCACATAACACAAGTAAACATCATTTTATGCTAAATAGGGGGTGCAAAGTTTCTTTTAATTAATATCTGTCCGAGGAGCAACATAAGCACAAATCACGAGACTCTTCTTGTGACAGTAGTTCACGGAGACGTCACATCGAAGTTAGAATATGACAGCCTACAGATCATGACAAGTCCCTCTCCTGCACCTCTCCTTACTGTGTGTAGGCCAAAGCAAGCTGCACAGGTGTAGCGTATCTGATAATACCGTGCATAGTGCAGGAGTCTGTCTCACACATTTTTCTCTCACAAGCATCAGGCATTTCTGTTCTTAATCATCACCTCTCTCTCTTTTTCAACAGCTTCAACAGAGACGGTTCACCTCACTTATCGCATTTATTTCCCACAATGCCTCATGTTTTACCATCGTCGTCCTCCTTCATGTTGTCCGCAACGCACAGGAGAGACGCGAAACCACAGGCTTGAGGCTAAATGGCTTGCAATCTCAGGCCATGTTTTCTAAAAATCCATCCTAACTCTGTCTATTTATGCCCTTAGTTTCCCAGAATGCCTCAATGAACCCTCTATCAAGCAATGTCTGCAGCCTATCAGTATACTAAAGCCTGGCTATTCTTAGAAGGGAGACGGATAGCCATCTAGTGCTTATTCACTTATTCCCGTCCTTGGGTTGTGTGTGTGCAGTACAGCTGGAGAAAATGCTCTGCGATGCCTTTAGACAGGTCACCGTTGTAAAACAGGTTTTAGACACCCAAAAGAGTGCTCAAGTAACTGCAAGGACAAATTAGCTTGTCATTGTTATACAAACACATAAAATGTCCCACCCTCTGGAACCAAACCGAGACTTTGGTGTTACTGTTGCACCCCTGTACAACAGGCACACTCGTAAATCTAAACTGGACCATCACCGCTGGACCCGGTGGCTGGTTCTGACTGCAGCTCTGTGGATCAGCCCCCCGGTTCAGAGTGCAGTTGGCCGAAGCATGTGCTGGCCGGAGGCGGGTGGAGGATGGGCATCAGGGCGAACAGCCTGTCGCTCTCGGGTGGAGGATGGGCATCAGGGCAAACAGCCTGTCGCTCTCCATCAGACTCACGTCCCCAGCTGCGACGCCGCTCGGCCTACGCCTGCACTCCGCGCCCAGCCACTCGGCCAGATGAAGAAGGCAGCGTGTGCCACCCGAGCAAGCAGCCGACTCCACCCGAAAACCCTACGGGCGCACTGAATAACATCTCACTCCACAGCACCACCCTCAGCACCACCCAAACCCTACGGGCGCACTGAATAACATCTCACTCCACAGCACCACCCTCAGCCGACCGCCACGACATTATCAAGCAGATACACCAACTGAAGGTAAAAAAAAAAAAAAAAAAGGATTCTTAGTGAGGATTTTCCTCAGAACCCGTTCTGTAAAGGCAAGGCCTGGGGCTGCTACGGGGAGAAGCCCGCCTGCCTCGATTCCAGACTCAACAGCGGAACGCCCAGGATCCCAAAACGCCGGCTCAGATGCCCGCGCCGATAACCGGCGAAGTTCGCGGTTTAATTACGCCATTTTGATTTTCCTCCGGACGCGTGGGTGAGGAAGTGCTCGCTCAGCCCCGCCCCACGGGCCTAGCGTCCATTCCAAAAGCCAGATAAACATTTAGCGCTTGTGAGTGTTAAGAGGTGGGCCGGGCGGCCATCTTGTTTGTTTGGATGCTGCCCAGCTGATGTATCTGATGCAGACGCCTCTGTGCTGGCTACAGCAGGAAACAATGATTATCTGCAGGGTGCAACAGACCAAGGCAATATTTTGACTTGCACAAGGCAGCGAAATTACAAATCACAGTGAGATTTCTTTTTTTTTACAATATCATTACAGATCCAGTATTTCTTCATTAAACACAGGGATGCTGTGCTATTGGGCTCAGCACAGTTAAATGCTACTTCCTGGAGGGATGTGATTGGCCGATGAGAGGTGGCAGGGGGGGTTGGGAGGATCACCCTGGACCGCCCCCCCCCCCCCCCCGAAACACAAGAGGGATAATCCCCACTTGGCACATTACATACTACTGGCCCCAGTTAAACAAAGGGGGAGATGTGTTCTGACAGAGCACACACACGTGTGCAGACAAATCCCTGTGTACACACACAAACCACACACAGAAATGAGAGGTTAAGGCCCATCTATATGCGCATATTATATATTCTGTGTTCAGCTGTGCAGTACCACAGGAGGAGATTTTGGTGCTGCTTTGGTAAAACACACCCAGCTGCTGGACTGAAGGAAATCACCCTTCTGCTGCAGGGGATGAACGGCCTGGACTAGAGAGAGATCCACACGCTTCACCCAGAGAAGCAGCTGCCACTGCCCAGTCCCCGTCTCTCTCCCCCTCCCTCTATATCTCTGTCTATCTGTCTCTCTCTCTCTCTTTCCCTCTCCCTCCCTCACTCTCTGTCTCTCCCTCCCTCACTGTCTCTCTCTCCCTCCCTCTATATCTCTGTCTATCTGTCTCTCTCTCTCTCTCCCTCTCCCACTCTCTCTCAGTCTCTCCCTCCCTCACTGTCTCCCTCCCCCTCTCTCTGTATCTCTGTCTTCTCTCTGTCTCTCTCTCCATCTCCCTCCCTCCCTCCCTCGCTGTCTCTCTCTCTCACATTCTCTCACGCCTTTTCTCTCTACTCTTTTCTCTCTTACTCACTCCCTCTCCCTTGCACTCTCGCACCCTTTTCTCTCTCTCGTGCGCGCTTGTGTGCACACGCCAAGATGTGCGAGCCAGTTATCCTCTTTTTTGTTGTTGTTTGTTTTTACTACCTTCAGCAGTAAAGCCAGAGACAGTTCAGCAGCTTCTCCCCTTCCAGCCGGGGCTCTGCGATTTCAAACCGGAGCCACGGAGAAACGAACCCTTTCACCACCGCCGCTGTGGCGGTTTCTGCTCTACCGCCAATCGAAACTCCCCCCGAGGCGAACGTCAGCGCCGCCCGCGAGAAGCGGCTCGCCGTCCACCTTGTTCCTGACCTCTGACCTTTCCCAGAGTGCTTTGCTTCAGGGGAAGAAAAAAAAACCGTGCAGTGACTTCTCCATTTACGTTGTCAGGAAACCCACGGCAAGCAGACGAAATGGTGTTTAAAAAAAAAAGAAAAGAAAAAAAAAGTCAGACATGGCTCAGTTTCATTAATGAATGAATGAATGAATGAATGAATGAATGAATGAATGAATGAAGAATTAACGAGAACAGGAACAAGATGTCTGCGGCCACGGCAGTGCCCACAGTAAAAATCCACACCGGTTTCCCTGGATACCAGTGTACCGTGAGTACCATGGATATGGCCAACCGCCAAACGGGCCCTAGCAACGCCAGACAACGTGACCCGAACCCGACCCGCTCTGAGACTGTGAATCAGCTGAAGGAGCACTGGGGGGGGGGGGGGGGGTAAGAGTAATGTTTAGTGACAAAGTGTCCGTCCAGGATCCGGGGCTTGCATAAAGACTTCCTCTCTCTCCGTCGGGCCGACGGGTGATCCATCGCTTCCTAGAGACACCCCCACCGCCCCACCTCCGCCACCCGCCGCTCCCACCCGCTCTCTTAACAGGAGGTCACTTCAGGGCTCTGGCTCAGTGATTTCGCTCGGCTTGGCACAAGGGCGTTCCCAGACAGCTAAAACCGCGGAACCGCGGACCAGGGATGCTGATTTGGTTGGAGGAACCGTTACAACCGCACACGGTTACAATAGAGTGCGGCTATGACCCAGCGCGGTTATGACCCAGTGCGGTTATGACCCAGAGCGGTTATGACCCAGTGCGGTTATGACCCAGAGCGGTTATGACCCAGTGCGGTTATGACCCAGAGCGGTTATGACCCAGTGCGGTTATGACCCAGAGCGGTTATGACCCAGTGCGGTTATGACCCAGAGCGGTTATGACCCAGTGAATTCAGATCTCACTGGCATCCGTGAGGCTGGAGGGCGTTGTTGGCGTGTGATCACAGATCAGCGGGTTTAGAGAGTCTGGGAGTTTGGGGGCACTCATAGGGGTACGGGCATCACAGCCTGACCCCACGCGAGCGGTCAGCTCAGGTCACCGAGCCGGCGAATCAGACTCTAAAAAACCTGCCCTGCAGGAAGACTGACAGGGACACCCATGTGACCCGGCGTTTGGGTGAACCTGAACGCGTCTGCTGAGCTTCGGCGCAAGGAAAAGTGCTTAAGCACAGCCCCCCCCCCCCCCCTTCTGAGCCCGATTATTTAAACAGGTTTCTGCCGGGACGCTCACAAATCATCAGAAACACGACGCCAACCCAACACGGCCAGATAAAACACAGGGATCCACGTAAAAGCTAATAAACTCCAAATACATGGGTTCAGCGCTTCCTCTGTGTGTGTGTGTGTGTGTTAGTGTGCGTGTGCATGTGTGTGTGCACATGTACGTGTGCGCGTTTGTGCGTGTGTGTGTTAGCGTGTGCGTATTTGTGAGGCTAAAACCATCGACTCTCTCTCAACTCAGGTAAACACCACACATCCAGGACCTGCAGAATGTGATAAGAAATAAAAAAACTGTTTTTCCCTGAAATTGGGCCCGGATCAGCGAGCCACATCCATCTGCACGTACACCCCCCAACCCCAACCCCAACCCCAACCCCCCCCCCCCCCCCCCCCCAAAAGCAGTGGTATCAATGATATAACACTTGCAGAAAAGCATAGTGGTGACAGAGAGGTCTCTGACAGAGAGGAACAGTTTTGGGTCAGTTCCGTCAAGTTAATAATTGACAGCAGAAGGCAGTTCCACCCGTTCTGGATTTCATATTGTTCTGAACAATTTTAAAGTTGAATATTTTTCACAAAATAAACAAAGCCACATTCTATTTCATTTTTCTAGGGTTGGGGAACATTTGAGTGAATTGCACACACCAAAAAAACGGGCTGTCAAAATTAATTTCACAACTCAAAATCTTAGTTAAATGTGGAAAAAAAAATTGCATTTGAAAGAGCAAACGAAGAGTGGCATATTTTAATTTGCGCGCTTTCAACCTCTTTCGTCTGCTGTATACATCCCTTGGACCTTCTGGCATCATTGCCTTGATAAATTTCTTCCAGTGTATGAGCCATTTATTTAGAAATGAGCCAAGCTTCACTCTGTAACAAGAGCATCACGCCCCAAAAATGGAACCAGCCAATGAGATCATCTCCCCTGAATACCCAGGCGCTAGCAATGCTTGGGAAGTGTCCTGTGCTGCTCATTGGAGGACTTGGTGAAATGCGGCTTGGGTATCACATGACAGCTATGAGTCAGAGCACCCGCGTGCAGACACTGTGTCCGGCAGAGATGCAGAGATAGAGTCTGAGGCGCCTGCGTTTACACGGTCGTGTTTTTTTACGCTCCTTTTCCACGCGCGTTACCCGCGCAACGCCAAGAGAACGCCTGCGATGCCTTTCCTGTGGCCATTCGCCATTGGCCAGGTGAAAAAGCCATCTGCTCCTCCGGGACGCTGGGTAAGGGGACAGGTGGCCCGCGACTCTAGTGACTGCTGGCGCACCGGACCACGCCGGGCCCGGGTACGAGAGCGGACAGCCGGAAAGGAGGGACCCGGCCGCACCCCTGCACCCCAAACACCCCCACGCGGGACAGAGAGAGGGCACACCGTACCTCGAAGCTGAACTCCCTCTCTGCTCCTCTCCTGGAGATCCCCTTCAGCACGATCCTCTCAATGTGCACGGCTAGAAGACAAACAGGAAGGGGCGGAGTCAGGGCACAGACAGGAAGAGGAAGTGCCCGCGTTCATATAAAAACAAACTGTTCATTCACACACAGGCCTCTCCGTGCACGTGTGGGGTGGGTTGGGGTGTGGGGGGTTTAAAATCAGGGGGGGCACTTACCCTCTCTTTGGGGTGCTCTGGCCGTGGGGGGGCCTGCGTGGGGGGCCGACTGCGCGCTGTCCCGCGGGCTGGCCTCAGTGCTGGGGGAGAGGTAGGCCGCTTTGGGCACCTTGGGCTGCTGTGAACCGAGAGACAGAGGAAACGCATCACTCGCCAGGACGGCTGTGATTGGACGGCCATGCGGAGGATGACTCTCCGCCAGCCAATAGATCTCTAGACCCCAAACTCCGGGCCAACCTAAAGCCCAGAGCAGCTGGGGGCATGTTAAACCTCCACAGCAGGGGGCTCAGTGAGATTATAGAGGGAGAATGGAGGATGGAGGGAGAGGGGGAGAGAGAGAGAGATAGAAAGCGAGAGTGAGAGAAAGAGAGCGATATTGTATATCATATGGCATAAATACGGCATCATATGGTATGTTGTTTATGTTGTGTGTGTGTATAATGCGTGTATATTAATTAACAGGTTGCACAGTTGTTTTTTGTTACTGCAGTTGTTTGCTATTATTATTATTGTTGTTGTTTGCTTTGGCAACACAGTGCATGTGATGCCAATAAATCCGTGGAAACAGAAACTGAGGAACAGAAAAAGCGAGAGAGAGAGAGAGAGAGAGAGAGGGAGAGAGAGAGAAAGAGACCCCTGTCATGTGTGGCAGATACAGGGCTGGTATCTGTGTCCTTATCGGTTGGAAATGGGCGGTTCTGACTAATTCAATCAGACAGCTAGCCTGGGCTGAAGGTCACAGTCAAATGCAATTTGCACAAACACAGCGGAACAGCCACACAGCTGACTGGAAGCTGCCCGTCTGCAGACTGTCGGTCCAACAGGCAGCCAATGGAGCAGGGGAACAGCCAACAGGCCGACCAATGGAGCGATGGAACAGCCAACAGGCTGACCAATGGAGCAGGGGAACAGCCAACAGGCCGACCAATGGAGCAGGGGAACAGCCAACAGGCAGACCAATGGAGCAGGGGAACAGCCAACAGGCAGCCAATGGAGCGGGGGAACAGCCAACAGGCAGACCAATGGAGCGGGGGAACAGCCAACAGGCAGACCAATGGAGCGGGGGAACAGCCAACAGGCCGACCAATAGAGCAGGGGAACAGGTTACAGTATCACACCTGTTGAAGGGCAGTGCTGAACCTTTAGGCATCTTGCTATTGCTCTCTCTCTCTCTTTCTCTCGCTCTCTCACACAAACACACGCATACGCACACATGCGCACAACAAACAAACAAACAAACACATATTCAAGTGTCATATTTATAAATCGCACATTCACTAGAAATATATCCTACCATATACCTTTCTCAATAAATATCAGTTATTAGATTACAGCCCTAGTGAGCACACACTAGACGTTCTGTATCCTGCATGTCCACCATTATACAGTATACACACACCAGAGCTTATCTACAGTATGCAACAAGCACACGTCAGGTAGAGTGATCACTGAACCCATGCCCCTGAGGTGCAAAGTGAGAGGGATCTGACCATCTCACCACCTGGGTACGGCAAGATTACCGAAAGGTGAAGCGGTGGCACTCTCAATGGTAGGGGCTGCACATTTCACCATCTCGCTGCGGGGGGGGTAATCATTAACCCCGCGGTGGTAAATTTAGACATTTCCGTTGCGTGAAAGAAAACCATATCGGAGCAGGAACTGGCCTGTCGTGTCCGTCAGCGCCAAGTTCACTGAGAACGAGGAAAACATTTTCTGGAGGCGGCAACAAACCCTTATCGTAATTTAGTTTCCAGTTGGGTGATAGCGGACGTTTGTTTTGGAAATATGCACACAGAAATATATTTTTCTCAGATGTACCGGCTGAATTTCTCAAAAAGCCTTATCATTTTTTTTATAAGTGACATTCATAATTGGTGTATTGTTATAACCACCAGGTTATGGATTACACATAACTGAACCATGAAGCTCACTGGCTATTATATATTTATTATTCACAGAGTTTTCTTAATTTCTCACTATGAACATGCACACACACTCATGTACACACACACAAACACACACACACGCAGAATGCACACAAACAAAACCGTACGTGGCATGATGCTACGCGCTCACATACAAAGGCTAACTAATGCCTAAGATCTGCTGTAGTGCCACGAGTCTCACCATTTTGGGTAAGACAGCAAGTGGCCGCCATTACCATTGCACACCACCACAAGCTTGGCCGTCAATCTGACTGAAAGAATGTAGCCTACTGCAACAATCGAACGTCCTGATTAATTATACACCAGTCAGACAGCGTTGCAGGCTAAACGCCCTACTTTATGACTTCCAAGAACATTACAGCGCATTATGGTTTTCTTGACAGCTGGGAGCCTACAGTAATCAGATTGCCCTTGGGTGTACAGGAAAACAGAACTGCTCTCTGGTGTGGGCAGATGTTTTCTAGCAGCAGCAGCTAGGCTACATGCAGTTAGCCACAGTGTTCATCCAGCCACGCTGGCTTTGAAATCCTGCAACACGATTATCAGTCACGCACCACGCAAGGGACCTGGAACCCTCGCTCTGTTGCGGACCTGGGTCACATGCGTATTTGTTTTGGATTCAAATACTTTTCTACGCTTCACTGATCTTGTCTGCTGTATCGGAACCAATGAAATACTCTCAAAAAGTGATAAACCCTCCCCCCCTTCTGGTCATACTGGCAGGCTCAGTTGCACCAGGCAAGATCAACAGAGCACAGAAAAGTATTCGAATCCAAAACAAATACGTATTTGACCCAGGTCTGCTCTGTTGCGTTCACTTCGTCAACGACGCCAACCTCCCGTGGACGGAGGGTGAAGCGGCGCGGCGTGAAGTGATGCGCTAACGACGCTAACGTTTCACGGGAGGCCGCTGTTCCTCAGGTGAACGAAGACGCCGCACTCCTTACAAAGAACGTGCGCCATCCGGCACGGGATTCCGGAGCACGGCCTTTCAAAACCTGTCAAGAGATGCACGTCCACCGACCGAAACGCAGAGCTGAGAAGCGCGATTTACCAGCAGGGCCGCGCGGACGTCTTCACGTCCTCCGTACGCACACCATGGCGAGATTCAGGTTGACTACACGCTCTCCTACACAAATTTTTAGCTTTTACCAAAACAACGCGAGCTGCAGCTCAAACAGCCTAACCCTTATTGTCATCTGAAACCATAAAAAAAAAGAGCACAGGGCCTCTGAATGAAGTTTTTGTACACAGCTCAAAAGATTTTTAACTCTGAAGAAACTAAAATCTCAGGCAGGCGTCCTTAGAGTATGAACTGGCTCCCACAATAAACCACGTAGACGTCTAGGATTACCGTTAACCGAATTGATTTAGATCTTTGTTTTGGCCAGGGAGCGCTTCAGAGCTGTAAAGTAAAAGGCCTTATTGGGAGAGGCTGAAGCAATGAAGTTTCTCTTCTAACACCATGACGACCTAAATCTACACCGTGTGACAGAAGTGCCTTCCGGGGGGGGGGGGGGCGCGGGTCGTGCTGTCTGTTCCAACCCGAAACATCAGGTAATTGCGCCCCCGTATCCCGCGGACACCGCGCTGTTGCCATGGCGATGATGACCGCCCCAGGCCCGCCGTGTCTCCTAATGCACCTGTTGGCAGAACAGCCCCCCAATTTCAGGCGAACAGCGGGATTGGCTCCTCGCTGCGCTTATTCCCGTTGACCCCCGGCCCCCGGCTCGGCGCTGCAGGGCCGACGAAGCAGATAATTTCCTTTCTCCATTACCGTGCCAGGCCAGCCTCGCTGCAAAAAGAAGTTCATTATATATCTGAACCCGGACTGAATTCCTGCTGCTGCCTGAAATGTTATATTATATGTCAGTAAAAAAAATCAAATGTCTCGTGCAGATGGAAGTCGGTGGACAAGCGCTCTGTGAAGCCAGTGACAGAGGGAACGTTCCAGAACTCTAACGGAGAGAATATAACTATAACAGTTGTGTAAATATATTCCTACCAACGAGCGGCCCGAATCTCAAGAGTGTCCGTTTGTGCCGATTCCATCCCTTCACTTCTCTTCTCCCGACCCTTGAAGTTTCTGAGGTTCGATAGATTTATTGACTCTCGTTCTGGGGGGGGGGGGGGGGGGACGTTCTCCTCTCCATGAGTGTGGGAAAAACTGGAACCGCATCCCTGCATTTATAGAGCATCACTGCAGAGACTTCTGGTTGGCTGCAGAAGGTAAGTGTATTCATATGGGGTTATTCTCATTTTTGGTGGTGTGATATAGTTCATTGGTGTGAAAATGCGTCCAGATATTTGCATATCTTTGAACAAAAACTAAAACCAAACAGGATCCAGTGACAGACAATAATTCTGAAAACAGGAAACTGGTCAATAAGATTTTCTTAAAAACGGCCATTCATATTAATTTTAGTTCAATATTACAATAATATTATGACTAATTTTACAGTAATAGGTTACACTTAAAAAATATTCTTGTATATTCTTGATATGTATATTCATGCCTTTATAAAGCATGTATAATAGTTTAATGACCACAACGCTATATCTTTATTCATGATGAATAAAAAATTGTGTGGAATTTGTGTAGAAATTTTGTCCTTAACCAGTGCCATTGTCTATTAGGCCTATGTCTTGCCCTAGAAATTTTTTGTGAGCTTGTTTTTCACACACCTGAATTTTCAGCATAAGCCCTTGGTGTTCTAATTGCTGCAGGTTTTTAACCCGAAGTCCAATATCTGTAAACATCAATACAATATCTGTAATAACAACTGGGGGAAAAAGTTGAATCAAATAGCCTAGCTAGTGGCTACAAATCTGCCGAATGCATGTTCAGAAACAAGGTCAAGAAAAACTCACAACCCTAGTTAAATCGTTTTACATAATATGGGTTACGTCATTCTTCAAACGCCTGGTATTTGTCCAAGTATAAAAGATGTTTGCAATGTAAATGAAGACAATCCACCCTGTAGAAATATTTTGTTCTCCCTGTTGTGTCAAAACTCTTTCACTTTTTCTAAATTGCGTTCAAGAAAAGCTCTGAGACCGTACATGCCTAATTTTTTCCAGCATGTCAAATGATTTTGAATCTGTTATTTTCAAGTGCAACTCTTTAATGCTTGTGTTTCCGCACCCTCAACTGTGGAACGAGTTTGAAAAGGAACTAATACATGCAGCGTTCTACCGTCCATTTCATAAACTGTTCATTTCAGTCATTCCGGAATGCTGATGTTCACATCTCTAAGATTCTACAGTATGCTGCATATTATGTATTGCCATTTACATAGAGATCGGCATGTTGTTTTCATATTGATGCTAAATAGCCATTCAATAGCACCTTAATTCAAAATGTAAAAAAAGTACTTCGCATCCATTCCACTCTCCCCTGTTTACTTCCTGTTTCTGTGAACATGACACCCTGTGAGGACCATTCTTCATAATGAATTTACACAGTCCCTCAACCTCCAAACTCACAAAATTCCCTCTTATGGACATGAACCACTTACAGTAAATTACAGTGAATATTCTGAAAAGGCATGGACTAGCCTGGCAAACCAATCAGTCAACAGCTGTGATGTGATTTCAGAACAGCGACATCCATAACTACACCCTCAAACTCCTGTTGCTTCTCTTGAGAAGGGGTAGATCTAATATTGGCACCAGAACGCCGAAATTAATCCAACAGTAATCTCCACTGTGACAAAAAAAACTTATGTCATTAAGAACTATTTGCCTGACCATTTACCTACTTAAGTAAATAACAACCTGAGCCTGTAACAAGGACTTAGCAATCAGTCATTTAACAGCAGTATAAATTTGGTGTCACAGACAACAACAAAAAAACGAAACACGTACGCACACTTGCTTCACTTAAGAGAAGCCATGTGCAGATGTTTACCAAGTACCAGAGTGGAGCCAACATGGTTACTGTGGCCAGTACTGAGAACACCATTTGATACACAGGATTCTTCTGAAGACCAAAAGCTTCTTATTGCACCAATTTGCACTTCAATTGCGCAGTATGAAGTAGTGCCGGAGGAGCTCGATTCATAACCAGAAGGCAAAAAGATGAGATCAAAGGTGTGGCGAGGTGCTCGGTACATCAGAAATACCTTCGCAAAAATATTTCTAGGCGGATAAAATATGTAAGAACCTACGTCAGCTGCTCGGCTGAAGTGAAAGCAAAAGTGATATTATAAATATTCACAAATTGGAAAATATGATTAACAACAGGGTGAATGGACTTTTTAAAAGAATAATCGGGTAAACTACATACGTGCAACCTCAGGTTGTATAACGCCACAGCAAAACCTGCTTTGAAGTTAGGCTACTTTAAGTGCATTTTCTGGCTTTAGAGCACGATCCAATTAATGCCTCTGTCATCGTAAAGACGGCAGTTTTTTTCAGAAACTTCTGCAAGTACCCAAATGATCCTTCCTCACAAAAAAACTGTTCAAATTGAAAGCTGGAACACTCCTAAAAGGGCACTACCTCTTTAAGCAAGCTCGTGTGTTGAGAGGGGAAAGCCCTCAGCTTCACGACACAAACCATACGGGAGCTCCCTCGATTACCATTGGTTAAACTGATGTGGGGATTTTAAATGTTAACTCCGTCTTTCAATCTCAAACTGTCAATCAACGGAGGCCCGTACTGATTAACGCCCAGTTTAGAAACGCCCCATTTTTAATAAATAGAATAGCTAGCTGCTATAGACCACCTAGCTAATATAGACTAGACTAACTACTTACCACAGCAACAACTTTCACACACATACAAGACTGAAGACAGCAAACAAAAGCAGACCTAACTAACGGGCGTTATTCCACCGTCTGGAAGGCAATCACGGTTTAATCTGTCTGCAATCCGCTTCACACTGTCAACAAAACCCAAACGTCGGCTAATTTGCTAGCTCTAGCTGCTTTCCCAAACAGTTAGCACTAGTCTACGTTAGCTACGCAGCTAATTAAAATGAACCACGATTATACCCAAATAAGTTACCGTCCTTGTTATGTAGCCATCTTACCAACACTAGGACATACAACGATTGGCATCCACCCCTAGTAGTGTTTAAAGAAGTATCTTCTTTATTTTGGTCATCCACTAATTTTCCTACGTAGGTATGAGCCTAGGAACAAGCAAAATTGTCTAGCAAGTTAGTTATTCAACTAGGTTACTTGGATAGCGAGAAAGACATACATCACCATAAACTAGCCTGCTAGCTATCTACAAGTTCAGTTCGTGTGAAGCACATATTGAACTCAATCTGTCATGAAATAATGTACGCAATAAGGCACGAACTTTGTAAACAAAAATGAGTAAGGGTGGAAGAGAATAACGTTGTCATTGTCTCAACGCAAAGCTATTTCCCATGCTAGCCCTAGCTGTAGCTATCCCCACCCCTCTCATAGGCTATATCATGCAGTGTCATGTGTTAACAGCCATTATTACAGCCAACTTTCATAACCATAACGCTAGTCAGTTATCCGACCTACTGTTACTGACTGGCTGTCATGTGTGTTAACTTGCTTGTAACAAGCCGTACAACTGGAGAGGGTTTTACTAACAGGTAGTAGCTTGACAGTTCTCTACAGTGGGTCGGTAGCGTTATGCGCGAGCAAGTTGGCTAATATGTAATGTAGCAGTTAGCGCTAGCGTTAGCTAGCTAGCATTTAGATTACCAGGGCGTTGGTGCGGTGTTGGTAATGCTGCCTTTCTTCCTCTACGGCGGCATTGATTTTATCCAGTTGTATCCTGACAGTTTCTCTCTGGTGAAAGTGGAACGCCGGGTGTAAAGAGGCCATTGTAAAAAGCAGCGCCAACTGTTCCAGCGCACCGGACCCTGGCTCCAGTGGAGGCCCGCAACGATGTCCTGACCTCCCTGTTTCATCTCCTTCCTCACTTTGGGAATTCTGGAAGTGCTCAGAGTCCCTATACGGTGAAAGTGGAAAGTCATAGTTTTTGAAGTACAAAGCAGAATCCACATGGCTCAATATTCGAAACAGTATTCCCGCACAATCCCTGTTTTCAGACCCCAAGAGAGACAGACAAACTAGCAGTTTAGATCGAACGACAGGGTCGGTAACGTCCGTCAGAAGGCCTAGATCGGTTGGACTGTTAGCTCTGGTCTCAAAGTCCCGTAGGACGTGGAAATCTTTCCGTGCAAGGTCCTCTAGGCAGGAGCCCAAAAAGCGGAGCTCCAGCGGCTGGCACATATGGAGCAATCCACACATAAACTCTATTCGCTTGGCCGGATTCAAATGCAAGCCAAACCACTCGAAAACAGCCTCTTTATCTAGCTGAAGTAGGGGGTATCCCAGTCCCCTCGTGGAATCCTCAAACCTGTTGGAAATCGAACTGGGAAAACGGAGATTGCAATCCGTTTTTTCCTGTTCCTCCTCGGCCGTATCGTCCCCTCCTTCCTCCGCCGTTCTCATGGGCAGTTTCATCTTAATCATTATCAACTCCGCGCGAATGGCAATGAAGCGAAAATCAAGGATGAAAACGCATCGTTCGTTTGTTTCACACGCTGGTCCGCGACGATGACTTGAACCGAGGGCGAAGTTTTACACAATATCGCGGAAAAATCACAGTGACACACGGTGTTATGGCTGTACCTCGATAGCCTGCTTTTGCTAGTTTACTCGACCACAGTGGAGTCTGGTTCGCGTTCCGAAATCATGTCAATCATTGCTGACTCCTCCTCTATTCGCTTTGATCCACAGGGTCCTAAACTACAACCAAGGTGTCATAAAAAAGAGACGAGGTAAATAAGATTTCCGTCCCACTTTTTGATAAAGGTGTATCTTGATGCATGACGTTACACATTCATTCCTTGACATGTGTCGTGACTATCAAAATGCGCAAGGAACACTGTCATTTCCACAGTTCTACACTAATTCAGCAATACGGTCTGGCGGCCGTACATTCGCAAACCGAGTTATTTATATTTTTTATTTTACCTTTCAAGATGCCTTCAAAGCTATTAATTAATTTTTTCATTTTTATTGACTAGTTGATAAGGGAAATATACTCCTGAACACTGCAAACACGACAATTTCACTTCAAAGTCCCATCGTCAGATGAGCAAATGTCTAAACCACAAGGTATCTTTACCACATCCATTGACTGAGAGAACGCCAGTCCCGGGTAAAGCTAGGATGCGCTGCCCCCGCGCGGTTTAAAAGCCAACTGCAATGCCAGATTGCCTTACCTGAATTGTAAGGCAAGCCGAGTGAGAATTTATTGCATATGCTTGGTCGTCTATAAAAAAACATATCACGAAGGCGAGAATTAATTTTGTTTGAAATAACATATGACATCTTTTCAAATGTTATATTCTTGTGGTCATAGCTCAGAATGTGTTCATGTAAAATATTTTCAACATGAGGTGACTGTTCTGCTGTGTTGTAGGCTAGAGAATCAAATTTGTCCATACAGTTGAACTGAATAGATGACCACAGTTCAGGCAACGGCCGTTTCATGTTTCACTGCTGTGGGTAAGAGGTAGCTGGGCAATCCCAACAGGGGGCTGGGTGGGAGTGTAATATATGGGTTAAGCAAATTTCAGCAGGTAAGCTCCTTTTGTAACGGACACTGTGCTTTCCCTCCTCTTTACATACTGCATTGAGAGAATGCAATAGCACAGAAACACTGCTAAATGTCATGCATTCTGGCAGCCACGAAACTAATCAGATGGATCAGACGATTGTGGCGCTGTCTACATTTTTCTTTTCTCAACTCGCGCAGTATTGTGACTACGCCCACTCTTGCAAGTTTGCTCGCTCAATCGGCGCCTGTTCACCGATAATCTGCGGCGCTGCTCGAAATCACGACCAGTGAAAAGGGCGTTGTGTTCGTGTGAGTTTCATGCAGCGTTATGTGGTCGTCTATCGGCAACTACATTTGACAGAGAGATAGCCTAGCTAAAATAATAATTTTCAAAAACGTTTACCGAACCACAGAAAAAAAAATAAACATAATAAATAAATAAATAAATAAATACACTGTCGTATTGTATTATATATATTATATATTTATTTATTTATTATATATATTGTTATTTATGTTTTAAATGTATGACCAAATTAACACAAACAGAAGTGGACAATAAAGTGTTATCGTATTTAATCATGTTGGAAATATCATTATTAGAAGCGAACGTGATGATCAGCAAGGAGATGTAGACTTCGGAAAACAGAGTCTCAGATGATTCTCTGTACAGTATCCACCACTGACTGGATAAATGACACTCAGAAAAGACCAAACTACTACACAGCTTGAACGCACACACAAGCACACACGCATGCTTGGACACACGCGCGCACAGGAATGATGATTTAAGAGCAGGTTGTAATCTTCTGTGTCCAATCGTCTGTGACTCCGGTTTTGGCCACTAGAGAGTGCTATTTTGTCACATTACATTGCATCTACTCTGTTTTAGGCAGGGGATAGATTTTCATTTAAATCAATCAAATGCAGCCCATGCTTTCAGTCATCAGTATGTACAGTACTCTAACAGTGCATTTTTATGACTAGATCTACATACAAGAATTATGTCACTACTTTTGCAGTTTCCATTATCAATATTATGTTGATCTAACTTCCACAAAACTTCCATTAAGTGTACAAAGATTATTTATTTAAAACATCTTGCTGTGAGGACAGTTAGCCATTGCGTGTTTAATCCATTAGGTAAGTGTTGTTACACGTTGAGCCGAAGGATTTTGTTAGAAACAAAACCGTCATTGGCCTGGCTCAGCAGAAATCAGTTTGGTATACTTGATTTAAGGAGACTGCTGAAACGGCACAGAACAGCAGTTACAAGTGTTTGCCACTAGGTGGCATGTGTTATAGCAAGCGAAGAGGACTTTGGTTAATACTTTTTTTTTTGTTGCATGAAATCGTCTGACTGGAAAACTGAATTACCTGTCAACTGAATTAATCTTTCGCTTTGTGACAAAGCGAGAAATGAATAGACAGATAACAGATCTGAAGCCTAATTGAAGCGAATTCTGTCATCTGAGACTGGAACACATTTGATATTACCGAGGAAGAAAGCAAGATCTCGTCTAACATACTGCAGATTATTGAGGATACTTGTGTCCTGGCGATCATTCAATTTACCGCACTGTCAGATCTCTGTTTCTGAGGTACAGGAATCAATAGCAATTAAAATTCACGGCCCCGGGGAGGGAAATATTTCATATTTCAGAGACAAGGAGGACATATCCAATATTCTTGGGGGAAGTTGTCCTTGCATGCAGGAAATACATATGTCTTGAAAGGAAAGAACGCCCCAACATGACAGGCTAGCCAAAATGTAAATGCCCTCAAGCAAAAGGAAGCCGTAGCCACAGTGCAAATACCTTTATGGATATTCCTGTCCCTGTATTGAATCTGAGGAAACGTCAGAATGTTAATATATCCCTCATGTTTCTTTGATGGTATTTTTGGGGCACACAAATATAGTTAATCATTTGACATATTTTGGACAATGTTTTAATTTTATTGTGAAAGGTAACATTGACCATTTTTAGTTTATAAGTATTTAAATTAGGAAAAAAGTTTTCTTCAAATTTACCCAGATTGGGAGTCTCTCTCCCTCTCTCTCTCTCTCTCTCTCTCTCTCACACACACACACACACACACACACACAAACTGGGAAGGGCTCCTGTTGTGTCAGAGTTATGTTTGACACAACATGAACAGTTCACCAACATGTCTCACTGCTCTACAACATTTTGGAAAGGCGCCCAACCGTAACTATGCAGTAATTACAAAGACGCGAAGTCACATGGCAATTAGGGAGATCAAAAGTGTGCTGGATATTTTCAGAGATGCGACATGGAAATCATCGTTCTTGTCGCAGAAACCTGGAAAACGAACTGTCCGCAGAGCACTTTTACTACATGTGACAGCAATTCCAGCGTTTGGCGTTCAAGTGCTCGGAAAAGGCATGCCCCCATTTGATTTAATTTTCTAATCTGGTACCTTATTCCTAGAAGGAGATGGGCTTATATTTCTTGTGGTTACCTTTGATCGAAAATAGTCGCGAGCTAATTTGGGGGTTGTTTGAGCTGTGGATGTGTGCGTGGGTGTGGAGGCTCTAAGAGTTCTGGGAGGCTCACATGCTGTGGTATGGCTCTGACATTCAGAGTCTCGTTAAGTAAAGCTTACCGAAAACCACAAAGGGATCTCAGCCCAGCCCGTGTGTGAAATTTACGTTGCCATTAGTTTTCCCTCTCTGATAATTCAGCAAAGCACATATCATCTCTCTCGTTATTAACAACTTTTCCTTTAGCAAAGAATCACTGAGTTAAGAGTCAAAATGAACTACGAATGTGAAATAACCTCTGTATAGTCTGTCTCCCCATTACAAACACAATAATGTTCAATTTTATATCTTATTTGACTCACATAGGCATACAATGGTATATGAGATTGTAAAATTAGAGACGTCAAGCACATTATTCTGTCATTATTATTTTACTGACCTTGCTACAGGGAAAAGGGCTGCCCACATTTTCTCCATGAATCATATTGTCTATAATCATATAAAATAATTTTAAACTGCCTTTAAACAGCCTATATGGTGGCAGCACTTTAATTCACTATTCACTAGCAGTCTTAAAGGAATTCAGAACACAGAACACATTTTCTTGGGAGCATGCTTGAAAACACAATAAATGTGTGTGCATGCAACAAGTTATTGAGCAAGCAAATTATTTTATTTATTTATTTATTTATTTTTAAAATAACAAGCCAGAGTGTAAAATGAAGTTATTATACAAAACCATTACATTTTCAAAATCTGTGAGTGTCCCTGAAGTAGAGATAGTAGTTTGCAAATAAAAGGTAGAACAATTATGCAGAGAAAACAGTAACAATCCCCGAGGGTGACTTTCTACACAGGTGTAAAGCATAGGCACTTAGACCCCTCCCCTTTCACCCACAGCCAATGAGAGTAACTCACTCCCTCTAGTAGAAGCTATAAAAAGGCTGCAACAGGCTGCTCCTGTTTGGCAGTAATGATGATTTGGCCCTGCGTCTAGTGGCAACTGCATAATCCATCCCAAATGTTGGCACCTGCATATTTGATTGTATATCTATAAGTTTAATTTTTTGCTTAATTTTTTCTGGCCCTGTGAGATTTTGGAAATCAGCAGAAGGTGAGTTGAAATAATTTTAATAGATTTAAAAAAAAAAATGTGTGTGTGTGTTTTTGTGAAATCAGCATTTATATCTGACTTCAAAACCTTTTACATTGAAGAAATTTTTGTTAATGTGTTTTCCGTTGTCAATGGTTGTATATTTAGTGCAATGAAAAATCTAAAAACATTGAAAAAGCTGTATCACTTTTTCATGCAAGCTTCATAGTGTAGAGTGTCATTACTGGTATGACCCAAAGTGAATGGGAATATGATCATTTCTCTCTGGAGCAAGAAAAAGGTTGGATTTCCTCCCTCTTAGAAATAACATATCACACCTGGCCTGAATAGACATTTTAATTCCATTGATTATTCGATTTGATTCCATTGATTTGATTGATTCTTTGATTTGATTCAACTTGTTATGCTGGACATACGAAAGGGTGATGCTATGATTTCTGTCCATATTTGCTCTTAAGAGCATTATCACATTTTTTCTTTTAAGGCTTTAATTTTCTAATGCGTCATGTGTGTCTTCGTGTGGCGTGAATCAGTAAAGAGCTGTTAGCCCGAAGAAGAGTCCCTGATATTACCAAATGTTTTGAAGTCTGTTTTTCCAAATACTGTCATGAACTTGTTTACTTTTACACATTACCTGAGTAAACCTATCCCTCTGAGGACCTTTATGGGTTTTATTTGTATGTTGGTGAAGTCAGCTCCTCCTAGGCAAAACATAGGAAAGATATATATATATATATATATATATGAGATGAATATAAATTAATGTACAGTGGGAACTGTCAGCAAATATCACTGGAAATTGGTGGCAAGGAATGAAATGCTGCTTTATTATAATTGAATATAGACAGTGGTCAGCACACGCTGTCCTTGTGAAGAGATTTCACATGTAAATAAGGTAAATATTTGCCGTTCTTGCCCACCGTGACCAGACTTGAAGCAGGGGAACCTCTCCAGGCACCAGTCTATGCCTGTACAAAATAAATGTGTGACTTTGAGAGTTAGGTCCTTAAAAAGCCGTTTGGATCGATGACACGCATGAGTTCATGTGCAAGTTTTGTTAGCAAAGAGCTGCTTTCAATGGTTGAAGTGGTCAGGTCATAAAAGTGCGCACTGAGCCACTTTCCCTGTTTGCATTCGCCCCCCGAATTTGTCTCTGGTTCTCTGCTTACCTCCACATTTTATTCAGTCGTCAAAACGCGGTTTCCCCACCGGACGGAAAGCACACATTATATTTAACTCAAAAGCTGGAAAAACAGAGGCAGCACCACCACGTCTAATGGTACAGCTCCAAAATTAGGTCTCACCGATGCCATTTAGAATTTTGATGAGGCGGAAATAAGAGATTGTCCCACATAGAACTTTGTTTTCTTACACGACAAGTTTATATCACTCGGTTTTTTTTCACTCTCAGATGTGTGAATTAAAAGCAACCAATCAAACTAAACTTAATATTTAGTTTAATGCCAGCCTCTTTGAACAAAATGCGTACACAGTGAGGGGACTGTGCTATAGCTCAATTACTAGTGACTTTCCACCGACAAAAATAGAGCCCTTTACTGTTCAAAAATACAGTTCTGCTAATCCTGTTTGAACTGGCACCAGTTTGTAGTGTTGCCTTTGAATGATACGGACTCGGTCTGAAATCTGTTTCTATTTCAACAGCTGAACATTCAGCTGAGAAGCTGTAATAATCTGAAATGTTGCTTCTGAAATGACTTCCATGCGTGCCATTTAAGGTGCCTGATTTAGACTCTGGATGTAACACTATGAAGACGTGCAGGCTGGGATTGTTGCCAATGCTCCTGATACTGCCCTACATGCAGGGGCATGAGGAGGACATCCGAGCTGGTATGGACCTGTTCAGCGTGAACAAACTCCATTTCTTACAATTGTCCAGTCAAGTTGAAAATACATGTAGATATCAAGAATGTGAAGAATTATGTAGAGCTGAATAGAACTTAATTAATCTTTATAGAAATGCTAATTGAACAATTTAATTGAAATATTGATTTACATTGTTCACTGAACTTTTTATTGAATGAATAGCTCAAATTCTATCGTTCTGACAGAAAATATTCTCACTAATGCATGTCTTTAAGGAACACTGATACAAGTCAAATGATGTAAAAACACAGATCAGCATTTAGTAAACTGATTGTGCCAACTTCTGCTTATAATAATTTAATTAACACAATCATGTTTTTGATCTGACATTTGTATAAGCACCAGCTACTGCCGCAGACTGCAAGTGCATCCTGAAGAGTTTACTGAGCTCAAGTATAGGAGTGAGCCAGTGTAGTTTATAGAGCTGTCAGAAAACTGAAACTAAGGTAAATGGTTGGAGCAACTCCAGTTGGACTGGAGTTGTGCACCCCTGATATAAGTAAATAAAAAGTGAAGGTGAAATAGTGTGTGGATGTACAGCAGATAGCACTAGAGTATCCCATTCCACCTCTGGATGTACAGCAGATAGGACTAGAGTATCCCATTCCACCTGTGGATGCACAGCAGATAGCACTAGAGTATCCTATTCCACCTGTGGATGTACAGCAGATAGCACTAGAGTATCCAATTCCACCTGTGTATGTACAGCAGATAGGACTAGAGTATCCCATTCCACCTGTGGTTGTACAGCAAATAGCACTAGAATATCCCATTCCACCTGTGGATGTACAGCAGATAGCTCTAGAGTATCACATACCACCTGTGGATGTACAGCAGATAGCTCTAGAGTATCACATACCACCTGTGGATGTACAGCAGATAGCACTAGAGTATCCCATTCCACCTGTGGATGTACAGCAGATAGCATTAGAGTATCCCATTCCACCTGTGGATGTACAGCAGATAGCACTAGAGTATCTCATTCCACCTGTGGATGTACAGAAGATAGCACTAGAGTATCCTGTTCCACCTGTGGATGTACAGCAGATAGTGCTAAAGTATCCTATTCCACCTGTGGATGTACAGCAGATGGCACTAGAGTATCCCATTCCACCTGACAGGCTGCAGCACGGCCGCCAACGACCTGGTGTTCATCATCGACGGCTCCTCCAGTGTGGGCGTGCCCAACTTCAACACCGCCAAGCGCTGGCTGATCAACATCACCAGCGGCTTCGACGTGGACTCGCGGCACACGCAGGTGGGCGTGGTCCAGTACAGCGACACCCCGCGGCTGGAGGTGCCGCTGGGCGAGCACCAGAGCGTGGCGGAGCTGGTGGCCGCCATCGACGCCATCGGCTACCTGGGCGGCAGCACGCAGACGGGCCGCGCCATCAAGTTCGCCGTCCACCACGTCTTCCCGACCGCGTCCGCCAAGCGCGCCCGCGCCGCCAAGAACCGCATCGCCGTGGTGCTGACGGACGGCCGTTCCCAGGACGACGTGGTGGACGCCGCCGTGGAGGCCCAGGCCCACAACGTCGTCCTGTTCGCCGTGGGCGTCGGCAACGAGGTCACCACCGCCGAGCTGGTTTCCATGGCGACCAGGCCGTCCTCGACCTACGTGCTGCACGCGGAGGACTACACCACCATCGGCCGCATCGGAGACGCCATGGCGCAGAAGCTGTGCGAAGGTATGTGTGTGTGTGGGGGGGGGGGAGGCGTGGGAGGGGCACCTGGGGTGTGTTCCTAAATGAGATCTAAAACAAGGAATGCATTTTAAAGTAGCCCGTACAAGGGAAATTGACTTTGCGTGTTCTTAGTTTCCCTGGCATTAATTTCTGATTTCTTCAAATCTTGATATCACTTTCAATTTCCAGTTAGCGGTAACACTGTACTTCAACTATATGCTAGAAAGCCTTCATAAATACTTCCATAATCATGGCATTACACCTATCATTACCACTCACATCAGTGTGTTACAGCTGGGTGACAAGCATCATATCACTGTCATAAGGTATGCAATGAGTTTTAGAAAGCCACATTATATCTGAGTAATAGCATTTATCACCGGCTGCAATGTGCTGTCATGACCAGTTATAACAGGTGGAATGTTGGCTTTATGGCATATCATTCAAGTAAAGTGTTACCGGTATCAGTGGTAACTAACCCTGTTTCTGGAGATCTACTGTCCTGTAGGTTTTCATTTCAACCCTAATTTGGCACACCTGACTCTACTAATTGGCAGCTCAACAAGAGCTCTAGCTGTTGAATGAGGTGTGCTTTTTTAGGGTTGGAGTGAAACACTACAGTACGGTAGATCTCCAGGAACAGGGTTGGTTACCACCGAGCTCTTTGATATCAATTGATACTCACAAGGTAAGGCAATTATATTTGCTTCTAAGAGCAGTCCAAAGTACCGCCTTTTTACACAGCCGTGTAGTCAGCCTAATGGCAAACAGCCTGTGTGTACCCTTTCTGGAGGATGTGCTAATAAAGGACTCGCAGAGCCCAACTTCAACCCCACCACATCTGAACCACACCCCAGAGAGAGAGAGAGAGAGAAAAGGAAAACCCACAAGGACTTCCCGCCATGCCCCAAACATGTGGAGATGGCGAGAAGCAAGTCTCGAATGTGCTCTCACGCATCCCATGCGAGAAACAGATGTGCCCACAGCGCAACCGAGGATGCTGTTGAACAGAGTTTGGCACCGGCGACCAATTAATGGAAACCGCTTCCAGGGTGCCGTAATTTATAGTTTTCGTGAATGCGCAATGAGTCATGTGACTCGCTGAGAGCCAATCCAATTTGCTCTGGTTGTTTTCATTCGTTTCAGCACCCTGAACCAAAAGGTTAACGCTGGACACTGAGCACTTGGCGCAGTCAAGAGAAATGATCCTATTTTCTCCACCAGGATGCAGGCGAATAGTGATCCTGATGGGATAGGGTGGGGAAAACAGAAAGACAGATAGGAAAAAGGATTCAGCAAGCAAATACGAGAGCACTGATTTGTGTTTAAGAGGGCCTAGCCGTGAAGTAACACCCTCTTTCCCCCTAGAGTCGGTTTGCCCCATGCGGATTCCCGTGGGGTCGCGGGAAGAGAAGGGATTCGACCTGATCCTGGCGACGGGGATTCCCGAAAAGGCCCAGAAGGTCCGGGGTTCTATCCTGTCAGAGGCGGCGTACCTCTTAAGTCTCGGGATGGACATCACCATGGACACCAGGTGTGTGATGTCACAAAGTGCCTAAGCCTCTCAACTGAGTGCCTATTTAACCCTTTAAATTGTAAGATCCCAAATGTGCGATTAGAATGCTCTGAACTGAACATTGTAATGCTGATGTAACAACCACTACTGGTAATTGAAAGTAATGGAGTTCTAGAACACTGACATAGAATTTTGAAGAAAAAAAATACATCCCAAAATGACTGCTCTTCAAAGGGTTACCTAGGGTGTCCAATCCTGGTTCTGAGAGGAGGCACCATTTGGGAGGTTAATTTTTCAGTTGAACATTTCGGCACTTAAAAAAAAAAAGAAATTACTGCCTTATTTACATAAACAGAAGCATACAAATAGTGTAAAATCTGCTAGAATGTGGTGGCAAGAAAATCATCACCCCAGTTCTAAAACTGGTTCCTACGAGTAACAACCCACTACAGTCTAGAACGCTAGAAAAATGGACGACCACTGATTAATCTTAACAGGATGTTAAATGTATGACAAAGTAGGCTCCTGGGGGCTCATCCAGTACAAGGCACTGTTCTAACTCATGGATGAGCCTCATATATGTATAGAATCTCCCAAGAATCAGCAATTCATTTTCATCCCCTGTAGGGGACATGAGTCCCTGGGTCTTAATATCAAGAGTGAAGTATTCTACTATGCTGAAACCTACACTACAAGGGACCTTCAATAAAGATAAAATGAATAATATTTTTGAAAATTTCTTCACTGCAACATTTATTTTTTTTGTCATCCAAGACACTTTTTATGTAAAAAAAAAAATTCTTAAACTTTTTTCTGCTGAGTATCAGGAGGATATGACAAGGATTATAGCATAATGAATAATAATCTGCTGACACATCCACCCTGTAAGTGGTCTCTTTTCCCTCTTGTCTTTCCTGATGAAAAGACTAATCTTCCCCGAGGGTCTTCCTCCGTCCTACGTGTTTGTGGCGACCGTGAGGCTGAGAGCGCCGACCAATCAGGAGAGCTTTCACCTCCTCAGGATCCAGAGCAAGAGCGGGTTCACACAAGCTGCCGTGACCCTGAACGGAATGGACAAGTCCGTCACGTTCATGACCACCAGCGTCTACGAGGAGGAGCAGTTCGTCATCTTCAACGACCGTGGAATTAAGGTTTGCAAAAATATAGAATTTCTGTTTGGCCATGGGCCTTCTTCATTCAGGATGAACGCACCACAAAAAGCTTTGGTGTGTGGTGGGAAAGGGCGAGCATTGTTGGGCTGAATGGCCTGT
This sequence comes from Anguilla pacifica, assembly GCA_039654925.1. Lineage (NCBI taxonomy): Eukaryota > Metazoa > Chordata > Actinopteri > Anguilliformes > Anguillidae > Anguilla > Anguilla pacifica. The sequence continues at coordinate 7,036,504 of CM077291.1, read as the reverse complement.
TCTCAATGTCATGTCATGTTATGTTATGTTGTTAAGCACAGTTTATCAGGACATGCAAAAGCAATCGCAACAGTACACTTGTTGGTCCTTTTACGTGAAGCTGCATGCATGAATTTACTAATTTGCTTCAATTTTCACCAAAAGGTATATATAAAATAATTTAAAACATAATACATCTAATGCCTATGCAATGACACTGTCCTTGAGCAATTGTGATTAACTGCATTCACATCCATCCTGTATGCTTGAATGATGGCTCTCATTGCACGATGAATCACGTAGTATTCAGGAGGGATAAGTCAGCAAATGCCTATATGTGATGTTGAGGGTACCGTATGAATGAGCGTCCCACTTTGATGATGTCACAGAGGCTCTTTGACGAGAACTGGCACCAGCTGAAGCTATTGGTCAAGCCCAGACGCATCATCTGTTTCCTGGACGACGTGCAAATCGAGGAGCAGCTCTTGGAGCAGACCGTCCCCATCTACATCAACGGCCGTACGCAGGTCGCCAAGGAAACCAGGGCGGAGACAACAATCCCTGTGAGTAGACTGGGGCGTAGGGTGTTCTGCATGTTGCAGTTTATCCAAATTAGACCAGCAGTGCCCAGTAGTAGTGTTATAGGTCCGAGACTCATAACCAGAAGGTTGCAGGTTCAAGGCCTGGAATGGGACGCTATGGCTACATCCTTAATCATACAGCTGTATAAATTGATAGCCAACCTTGTCATCCTGCTGGTAATAATAATATATATATATATTTTTGTTTTTTTAACAACGATTTTAGATTGAGATTCAGAAACTGAGGCTGTACTGTGACCCCCAGCAGAGTGAGAGAGAGACAGCGTGTGAAATCTATTCAGTGGTAAGTGTTCAGTATGAATCCAACACCACCACAGACAGGCGTGTCATATGGTGTGTCATGGTGATGTCTTCTGCTGCCTCAGTGGTAAGACAAATATGCCTATTTTTAGTAAATGGTACAGGCATTTACACTGCAAAAAAGTGTTTTAGTCTTGTAATGAGACTTAAAATTATTTTCTTCTTCTCAAGTATTAATTATTAGCTTGTTTTAAGTTAATACTCGCTTGACGAGTGAAATTGTCTTTCCCCACTGGCAAATCCTGAAATTAGTAAAACTATCTGACCTCACTGGCAATCTTTTTGTCTTATTTAGAAACAAGTAAAAGAAATAAGATTTTTGGCCTAAGTGTAAAGCTAAAATACTTGTTAAGATTGGCTCATTTTTTGGTTTTTGCAGTGTGAGAGTTTCTTTATGCTTGTATGCATGTTTTGTACTGCTTCTGAAGGAGTTCTGTAGTTTTTGGTGATTGATCGTTCATAGAAATTTTTACCAAATATTAAAATAACACGAGTGTTTGTTTTGTTTTTTTTCTTCTTCCCCCTCTCTTGTGAACAGAATGATGACAGGGTAAGCCGATTTCACGTTCTCCTTACGTTGCATTGCATGATGGGAGTTCTCTCTGAGTTTGACGGTCGTGTCTCTCCTGCAGTGTTCAGACCGCTTCCTGAAAACAGGAGATTGCCACTGTCCAATCGGGAGCCCCGGACCTCCCGGTCTCCCTGGACCAATGGTAAGCCATGGCCCTGCCCACTTCTGTGCACTGCCATTTTGCGCAGAGGTTACATGTCTACTCATATAGAATGCATTGGGCCGTGTAGTGGCAAAGCTGTCTTTAGTTTAAAGCATTTCATGGAGTTTCATAATTTGTGGTACCTTTTTAATGTGGCAATAAATTGGAGAAATTTGCAGTGTGCACACTGTGTGGGAGTTTATTTTATTTTTATTCAGATATTATCCTCTCAGAGCAAATGTGGGCAGACTTGTTGGGTCATCCTCACTGTAATTTAATTTATTTAAAATTTATTTAACCAATATTAAATCAAACAGGTCACTTGAGAGCAAGTTCTTATTTACAAGGACGGCCTGACATATTTTAACCCCCCCCCCCCCCCCCCCCCCCCCCCCCAGGGTTTTCGTGGTGAAAAGGGGAGGGAAGGACCCCCGGGGCCAGATGGTAAGCCTGTGAGTACTTGCTGATATTTCATACACCCTGTCCTCTCTAAGGCACAATGACATGCATGTGTACCTGCCATTGGCTTGTACACAGCAGCTGTAGCAAAATGGCTGCTTCTGAGTCCAGCGCCACCCAGTCACTTATAATCCCACCTTGCAGACTGAACTGAAATTACCCTTAAAAGTCTTTAATTACCATTAAGAAACTAAGGAGAATGCCAGGTTTGTAAAATGATGTTATTGGTGGGGCTTTTGGGGGGGGAGGGGACATTATCTCATTGTTATGTTCTGTATTAAGAAGCACTCTGTTTAATTTTCAATACTTTAGAAAAACTTTCAGAAGGAGCTTGCAGTGAAATTGCTTTTCCGAGCTGTGTGTTTTCTTTTGATAAAGACGCTAATGCATGCACTCTCCACGCATGGCTTTGCCTATGTTTAACGGGGCTAATATAACCATAAGTGGATGGAACTGATCTTATCTTTCAAGTGCCAATCTCTCACTGTCTGCTGTGTATTTTGCTGTCTGACGAGTTCTTCTTTTGATTAGTTCAGAGTAAATTACAGCTGGGAGGTCTTACTTTGAAGGCAAAACAAGTAAAAAGAAGAAGAAGATGAAAAAAAGAACCATGTTGGGCACTACAGTTCAAACACAAAGGGTGTTATCTATGCCTTTCTCAAACTAAATGTATGACTACTTTCATATCCGATGGTCATTTTACCTTCATGAATGTTACATTACATTACATTACATTCATTTGGCAGACGCTTTTATCCAAAGCGACGTACAAAAAGTGCACTTCATGGTCATAGACAACTGCTAAACACAGGTTCAGTAAGGTACAATACTTATTTTGTACAGCTATTTCTAGCCAAGAACACAGTTCACCCAGTGAACACTATTCTGACCTAACCTCTGTAAAGCCAACTAGGCAGAAGAATAATTAAATCCATAAATACATTCTTTATTGTCCTCCTAGGGGAAAATTGTCTTCACAGTTTCTACCGCACATAGCGATAAGTACATAGGAAAACAGTATTCCTCCACAGTATCCACTCCAGGGACTTACATACGCAGGCGGTTACAGACATACATATATACATGTGTTGTAAACAACGTTCTTCTGGGAAGCCTGTTGAGAGCTGTTATGGCAGAGGGAGCAACGCTCCTGCTAAAGTGTCGTTTTCTATAAAATAAGGACCTGTATCTGAGGCCTGGTGGCGGTAGAGTGAAAAACAAATTGAGGGGATGGTTGGGGTGGGGTGGTATGGTGAACTGAGGGGGTGGTTGGGGTGGGATGCTATGGTGAATTGAGGAGGTGTTTGGGGTGAGGTGCTGTGGTGAATTGAGGGGGTGTTTGGGGTTGGGTGTTATAGTGAACTGAGGGTGTGTTTGGGGTGAGGTGCTGTGGTGAATTGAGGGGCTGTTTGGGGTTGGGTGCTCCTGTGATCCATTGATTTTTTATCTCATCTCATCGAAAGGGCAAACTGGGAGCGCGTGGAATGCCAGGATCACCGGGGATGACCGGACCGAAGGTGAGAGGCACAACCGCGCTCGACCTCCAGAGCCGACCCATTACGCTGCGGTCACCGCAGGCCTGAGCGTGAGACCAGGCCTGCGCACTCACTGTCTGGAGGGGACATGCCCAAAATCCGATACGGTTCCACACGGTATAATGTCCAGTGTTAAATCAACTCTGACAGAGTACACGTGAGTCCAAATGGGACTGTATCTACTGTGTAAGAGTTGATTTAACACTGAACCTTTTACTGTGTAACCATGTGTGCTGCCCAATGCAAAATTATAGGGGGGGTGACTGCAAAAAGCTTAGCTTGTTTTTAATTACTTTTTGCTTACCAAGTGAAACTGTCTTACCCCATTGCCAAATCTTCAAATTGGTAGAACTCTTACCACAGTGGCCATTTTTTTGTCTTACTAAGCAAAAAAAAATGTAATAGAAAAAAGATTTTAAGTCTATATATACTTGTTAAAATTGAATTATTTTTAGTTTTTTTCTGTGCCATTGTGTACAGGTGGGGAGGGGGGTAAATTGCAGTCATGGCCTGGGGGGGTGGGTATGGGGGTCGGGGAGGACACTGTGATTGCAAGTGGCACCTGTGGTTAAAAAAAATATCACTGCAGCCAAAAGGGCACTTGTACTGAATGCGTGTGTGTTAAGGTCTTTGGCTTCTCTTTGCGTTCAGGGTGAGGCAGGACAACCTGGGTCCAAGGGACAGTCCGGCCAGAAGGGGCCCAAAGTGAGTACCGAATGATGTCACACGTATGATGTCACACATACGATGTCACACATTTCAGTGACACTAAATAAGCATTATGCGAAAGTTCCATACTGGCTTATCGGGCCTGCTAATCCAAGCGAACTCAGATTGCTCCTGTATCATCTACTATATCTTTCAAGCTAAAATCTTTCAGCTCCATAATTTAGTGGAGTGATTTTGTTTGGGCCATGGGTTGAAGGGTGAGGCAGTTGTGGCCCAGGTGGGATGTAAGAGTACCTGGTTATGAGCTCAGTGCTGGTAGCACAGCACCACAGTAACTCTCATCGTCTTGAGGCTCATTCCCAACACTTTCAGATAAAAAGGTACGAAAAAGTTCCTATAAAGCTTGTCACTGAGGCATTAACATATAGGTAAATTGAATTGCACACCTAGTTAGAAATACGCAATTCATTTGTACCTTGTTTGCCTGTAAAAGGGACTTATTACTACCCAGATAGAACAGTATTGTACTTTCAGGGTACATTTGGGAAATTTGTTCTTTAAAGTGCAAAAATTCATTGTACATTTATTTCTGAGAGTGGTGCTGCACTTTGGGCTGCTGTGTGTTTGCTTATATGTCTGCATTCAAACTTTTATACTGCAAGTAACTGTTTGTTTCTCATAATTAGTGAATCACAATCCATTAGATTCACAAAGCCAATGTCAATCATGTGAGTGTGAGGAGCTGATTGGGCGCCAGGTTGTGACTCATCGTGTGTTCCGTGTTCAGGGGGACAGAGGGGAACGGGGTGTTCCTGGGAAAGCCGGACCTCCAGGGCCCGCGGTGAGTCCCCGCCAGCGACCGCCGCGTCAGGCGCTATCCGCCGCCATCCGCCAACTCCCAGGCTCGCCGTCGCGACACTCCCTCTGTCTCTCTCCCTCTTTCTCTCTCTCTATCCCTCTCTCTCTCTCTCTCTCTCTCTCTCTCTCTCTCTCTCTCTCGCCCTCTCTCTCTCTCTCTCTCACGCCCTGAGACTTAACCGCTCGTCGCTCAGCCGCGAAGTCACAGCCCGCCCGCGCTCGGGGTGTGACCTGTGCTCCAGTCATAGGTCTTAGGCTCGCCCGCTAAACTCTGCACCGGGCTGCATTCTGAGGTCTGTGAACTGGGCCCTCGTCCTCATCAAAGCTTGAGCTGCCACTGATGTGCATTAGCACAGCATCCAAACTTCAAAAAAAAAAAAAATGTCCAAAGGATGTCAGAAGAAATTTAAAATCCACGACTCTGGCCTTTAGTGCCTAGCCCAAGGCCTTAGGATATCCAACATTCCTAGTGCTTTTGAAGTGGCTATTAGCCACCAGCATCCAATGTCGGGAGTCTTAGATAAATCAAGCTCCCATCCAATGAAAATCTTCTATTTCAGTTGGTAATTGTAGTGGCACATAGGTCTTATCACAAGGGAGGCCAGTGCTATAGAAACTATATATAGTTGAAAGGTTAAAACTGAGTAGAGACCAGCAGAAACCCTCTTAAAACATGAATTTAAATTGTAATAATTGGTATACAAATTAATAAACCGGGTTTGTTTCTTCTCTCTCCTCTCTCTCAAACTTGAGCAAACATTGCTTCCCTTGCATTCTTTGACGAGCTCATGCTGGTTGTTAAGAGGTTGGGCTAATACCCACAATCCTCTGGGTTCAGTTGGTAGGGTACAAGTCATGTGATGCATTGCCTTTCTGTCGCATCAACTGGCTTTGATTTAAGAAGGTGCAATACCAAAAAAAATAAAATAAAAAATACATTGCCCATTTTACACTGGGGCAATGGCTACTAAAAAAGTAGAGCTAAGTTGAGCTGAAAGGTCTGTTCTTGACAACAGTAATTTTTATGTTATTAGGTTCTTGGGTTTAAACCGCAAGAGTTGTACCGTAACACTGAGGTAAATGAAATGGAATAGAACGCAATGGACTGGGCCCCTTTGTGAACCCTGGTGTTGCCTGTTTTGTCTGTTGAAGGGACCCGATTGGTCGCGGTTTAACGTGGATGGAAAGGGGATAACATGGGAAAAGGTAAGCCAAGTAAAACCTTTTAAAAACATTTATAATCCTTTCAGGGTAAAAAATAAAAAAGATCATTTCCTTCTCACTGTAAAGTACGTGGAGGTCCAGAGAGGAAAATTAGATGACAACTGCTATTTTACCGATTGTTATCCCAAAAAAGAAATTTGAAAATGTCTATTCACGGTGAGATGAAAAGCCGTTGCGTTTCGGATTGTTAAATTCAATCTCGACAAAAATGTGTTCAATTTAAAAAAGGCAGACGAGGTACTCCTGAACACAAAGCATGTACTCTATTCATCTGTAAGAACACAATTTACAAGTTAAAACTTTCAAAATGTTTCACTGTACTTTGAGACTAAACAATCACGGTTGAAAAAGTAACGCTACCTTTTTTCCTACAATCATTCATATAACTTGACTACAGGAGCTCATGTAACTAAGCAGATGAAGAGGAAGATGAGAAAGAAACGTGAAATTGCCTAAGTTCGTGTAGCCGTGTGAAGCTCTAACTGAATTCTTTGTGACTGTTTGAGGCCGCAGGGTACGGACGTGTTGTGAACAGTAGCGTTTGTGAGCATTGTGATTCTGTGGCCATTATGTTCATTTCTGTGGGAAATCGTGAATCCTGTTGGGAAGCCTTGAGTTCCAAACTCTCTGTGCTGTACAGGCATAAATCTGCATAACCTGACCATAATCCCAGCCAAAACAAAACAACCAGTATCTCAGTATCTCAAAACTTTTTTGTTTGCAGTAGCTATATTAAGCTGATGTTACATAAATGTTAGATGTGAATGTGTTGGTGTTCATTTAAATGATTTAACTGTAATTATTTTTCCAAAACTTCCAGGGAGGTCAAGATGGTACTGGGGAACCTGGGCCACCTGGGCAACCTGGAGTGCAGGTAAGATCAGAGTGTGTGTGTGTGTGTGCGTGTGTGCGTGTGTTCACACTGTGTATGTATGTCTGTGTGAGTGTGTGTGTACACTGTGTGTGTGTGCGCGTGTGTGTATATATGTACACTGTGTGAGTAGCTGTGCAGGTGGCCATTATTATTATTATTTGACATGAAGAAGAGGCTGAATGTTGAGTGAGTTTTCTCATCTCATCCTGAATCCAGGGGTTGCCTGGTCTTCCTGGGAACGATGGGCCAGCTGGGCCTATGGGACCGAAGGTAAGACTCTTACTCTATCCGTCTCCGAAACACCGAAACACTGGGAAATACTCCCCCTTAGCGGTCACACAGAATCCCTCTGTGCGCATAAGAACGGTCCGGCCCAATCAAAACACGCACTAAAACCGAAACGATATATTTTTAAAAAAAACCTAAAAAGTGTACCGTCCCTTTAAGAGCACAATTTTCATAGGTTTCTAATCTAGGTCTAGATGTATCCTCCATGGCAGGGGCGTAGATGGCGGGGGGGGGGGGGGGGGGGGGGGAGATACGTCCTTCCCAGTTCCATAGGGACCCCTATCCTTAGTTGTATAAGCTTAAAAGTTGAGACCTTTTTTCTCACAGTTTGGTCCCCCCCCACTTCAAAAATCTCCCCTGCACCCCTGCTCCATGGTGAAATGTTCCTCAAAGCCACTCATGCTAGAGCTCGTGTCATGATAGCAACGTGGAATGTGTTTCTGTCATTTGGAAAAGAAAGTGAAAGATACTGCCAAAGTGGTTCCGTTTATTTTTTTTCTGATTTGCTTTTGAAAGGGGTCAAAACAACCGAAACTGAAGTCACTTTCGAACGGTTTCGTCTGAATAGACAGCCCACTAACAATTTGACAAAGTGAAAAATTTTCTCGGCCGAAGGACGTTCGATATCTCTCACACTCAATATATATTTTCAGCAAGATACAAAACGAAAAAATGACAGACATTTTCTTTTACTCTTATAAAGGACCTTGTTTAAGTTATCTACAGGAATCAGGCTGCCATTACAGCAATGAGACCTTTTCATTCTATAAAAAACTGATGAATAGATTTGGATATTGAAGCAGCATGCAGTCCTCTCTCTCTTCAAAAATCTGCAAGGTTTCTGCATCGGAGTTTTGATTTTAAATCACAGGAAGCAATATCAGTCAGTTCAGACATGCAACAAGTAACATTTCTCCCACATTTTATTTTATTCACAGGGTAAATCTTTCTCTCTGTGTAGTCATTTAAATCTGTGGTTAGTTTTGACGGGGGAATTTTCAGTGTAGCCAAAAAAATTAAATAAGTGAATAACTAAATAAGGAAATTCTAACAACTCTATATGAATTAGATCTAGATTGAAGAATCAATTGAAGCAAAAAAACAAAAACAAAAAAACAAAAACAAAAAAAACATCTGAGATCAATGCAGGACATTTACTAAGAAGTGGCTTGCGCTGAATTGTGGAATTGAATTCTGATTTTAATGAGGACCTATAAGCTATTGCTTCCATGCTTGTTTAGACCCATTTATAAGAAAAATTGTGTCAGGACGCAAGATCCCCACTCACTGTAGAAGTTCTTCAATCAGGCAGGAGAAAAGGCATTAATCACGCCCACAGTGTGGGGAACCTTTTTTTTCTCAAGCACTCCCTGGAGAAACTAATAGCGGTTTTACAGCAGTTGATTACATACTGTATTTGTGGCCTGCTTGTTTGTCGGGGGGATTAGACGACAGGAGGCTTTTCATCTCTTCACTGCTGAGAGACTCGAAGGAATAATCTTCACTCCTGATACGAGCTGGACAGTGGCAGTGAAGGGACAGGATCAATACCTCACCTGGGAACCAGTCTAAATGGGGTGGGCTATTTAACACTTTGAGGATTGGTTTTTTGTGATGTTTTATTTAAAATTACATTTTGTAATTTCACTGAAATCTTGGTTTGCCCTATTATAGAATTGGCATTTTCTTAGTGCTACTCTACAAACTGTGCAAGGATTTATTTTAAGCCAAGCCCATTCCCTTTGTTCCCTTGTTGTTTTTGCGATGTTTTTTTTTTCCTCCAAAATTTTAAGTAAGTGTTCTAGAACTCCATTCCTTTCAGTCATCTGCGGCGATTGTGACATCACCAGTAGAATCTTCAGTTACGAGCATTCTATTTTAATCACATATTTGTGATCTCACACCTTAAAGGGTTAAATACAGAACAGTCATTAAAAAATAGGCCATAAAAGGACTGAAGTCACCTGCCCACTTACAGTAAGGATGACATATCAGTACCAAGGTGAACAAAACGGAGGAAATGTTTGAACGCTGTGGACTGGCAATGAACACAGCATGGGGTGTGCTACCATGTGATCCAGGCCGAGATCAGAAAGCATACCGTGGACCCGCTTAGCCCTTATCAAAGCTAAAGCTGAAGGGCTATGTGTAAAATATTCAGCGATTGATCTACCGCCCGTTTGATATCACATCCATTCCTACCCCTGGCGCAGGGGTGCGCAGTCGTACCCGAAAAGGGCCAGTATGGGTGCAGGTTCTTCGTTTTGGCCCAGCACCAAGACACCTGATTCTACTGTTTAACTAATCGTGGTCTTGAGGCAAGACCTTGCTAAGTAGAATCAGATGTCCTGATGCTGGGCCAGACCAAAAACCTGTGCCTACCTCCACCCTTTTCGGATAAGGTTGCAGGCCCCTGCCCTAGTCTAACCTTTCTTCGGGGCGGTTGAATAACAACATTGCCTTTGAGTGGAAGCGCAACTGCTCTATTTTCAGCCTGTTTTCTTTATTTGAAACAGGCTTTTAAATAAAAAAAAATCTTTAGATTAAAAGACAGGAGATATGCCAGAGCCCCATATAAACTGGGAGTGAAACCCCTCATTCTGAGCCAAAACCCCCATCCGCTGTTCCTTCCCAGCACTGGCTGATTATCGTAGCCACTGAGGGGGGGGTTTGATGTGGCTCAGGAGATGGAAGCGGCTTTATTAGCAATGTGCAGCAGACAGGGCCAAGAAACCGTAATCACACACACACGCACACACACACACACACACTGCACACACATGCACACACACTCACACACTGTACACACACACATGCACACCATTCACACACACACACGCACACACTGTACACACACACACACACACACACACACAAGCACACACACGCACGCACACACACACAGCACACACATGCACACACACACTCACACACTGTACACACACACATGCACACCATTCACACACGCACACTGTACACACACACACACACAAGCACACACACGCTCGCACACACACACACACGCGTGCACACACAGACACTATATAGTTGTATTATACATGGTTCATTCAAAAGTGAAGATGTGCCCAGCGTTGGTCGTGATATCTGAATATGGGGGCGGTAATTCCTGTCAAGGCATTGTAGTGGATTAAAGGCATTACAGTAGAGTTCAAGCATAAAATTTACCATAACATGAATGAAATGCATGTATGCTTTGCAGTGAAGTCTCATAAAGACGAGCGAAAAAAATGGAACTGCGCTCATGGAAATAATTTGAGCGCTGAGAGGTATAATTATTCCTGTTGTAATTTCAAAGTGCCTGGTGTGAGGTCCTACAGTTACAGCTCTCCAGGGAGGCTGTTCCTACCCTCAGGAAGAACAATGCAAAGCATAACACATCACACACCCAGGCTCATTCCCTTTCAAGTGTGTGTGTGTGTGTGAGTGTCTGTGTGTGCGTGTGTGTGTGCATGTGTATGTGTGAGTGTGTCTGTGTTCAGGTCTGTGTATGTGTGTGTGCATGTGTGTGTGTGCGTGTGTGTGCGTGCGTGTGTGCGTGTGTGTGTGTGTGTGTGAGTGTGTCTGTGTTCATGTCTGTGTGTGTGTGTGTGCATGTGTGTCTGTGTGTGTGTGTTTTCTTTGTTTGTGTGCCTGTGTGTGTGTGTGTGTGCATGTGTGATTGTCCACATGCATGTTTGTGTGTGTGCGTATGCGCATGTGTATGTGTGTGTTTGTGTACATGCATGTGTGTGTGTGTTTATGTATGTGTGTGAGTGCACGTGTGTGTTTATGTATGTGTATAGGCGTGCATATGTGTAGCATATTTCTGCTAGAGCAATAATAGTAAGCCATACATACAGACAGACTAACTCACACAGCGAAGGCCACAGCAAATTAAGGTTAGGATCTAATGAACCAACCTCTCCTGCTCTTTCTGAAGAAATATCTAAATATGTACTTTTTGTTTTAGTATAACCATGAAAAGAGTATGTTTATTCTCTATATTTGTAGTCAACACATATTTTCCTGAACATATGCTTGATTTTATTTTATTTCTTAAATTTTACCTGGAAAGGGATCGTTCCATTTTGCTAAGCGATTAACAAGCAGATAAATATAAAACACATTTCACTTTGAAAAACACCTAACAGTGCATCTTAACAACAACATCCCTTTTCCTTGGAGCACTGCTTTCAGATTAAAAATGTTATAAACCACTTGTAATATTTACAAATATTTATGTGAACGCAACGTTTGTATTCGGTAGTGTGTAGCCCAACTAAGCTCAAAATAAACACAAGATGCTAAATGCTGAACCGTGGAGTACTTTCAGATTGTTTACTAGCCTTTTGCGCTAGGGACCGTGAGCTAAAGGAACAGATGCCATTGTACACTCTCCACTCTCTTTGTGCTACTTTTTATCAGCATCCCAGCCAAAAACAGTCAGTCCCCAAAACAATGGTTCCAAACCAGGATTCACAATGAATGTATATGTTGTTACAGTCATCTTATAAAATAGAACTCTAGGTGCGTGAACACTACCATAACATAATGATGAGAAAAGGCCATTCAGCCCAACAATGCTCGCCATTTTCCTGACTGAATTAGTGTTCTTATTACCTACAGATTAGATAGTGTCTATCACCATATCAAGCCTAGTTTTGAAAATCCCCAGAGTTTTTGCCTCTACTACATGACCTGACAGGCTATTCCACACACTGAACGGAATTTCAATGTGTGGAATAGCCTACCAGATCTGTACGGAATTTACATTTCGCCAATTTCCATTTATGTCCCCTTGTTCCGCTAACTGAACTCAACCTGAAGAATCTCTTGTAGTTCACTTTGTTGATCCCCTTTATGAATTTAACAGCCTCAATCAAATCACCCATGAGTCTCCTTTTACTGCACTAGGTACTGCTAGCTTTGCTATTGTCGGCTTGTCAAGTGCTTGCGCATGCAGATATGTAAACAGTAGGACAGAGTGTTTTGTTAATGACACATCGCGTGTCATGTGTATGTGACTGAAATCACTGGCGCTGTTGTGCAAAGACAACAACGAATACTGTTGAAAACCCCGTTGAATACTGTTGAAACTGTGTTTTTCACGATACATCATCCGTGGCTTGAACACGTCATCTATATATATATATATATATATATATATATATATATATATATATATATAACTGCCAACTTGTAATTTCGTAGCTCACAAGCTGAAATAATTTGTAGAAAGAATTCACCGAGGTATTTCTCAGTGTATCTCAGCTAATCTGAGCTCCTGATCATAGAGCTCGCCCTCTTGTACAGTATGTGGTTCTCATGGCTTTGATTTGCACATGTTCTGTCCACATTCACACTCAGATTACTGCTAGCGATGGTTTGCACTCAGATTACTGCTAGCGGTGGTTTGCACTCAGATTACTGCTAGCGGTGGTTTGCACTCAGATTACTGCTAGCGGTGGTTTGCACTCAGATTACTGCTAGCGGTGGTTTGCACTCAGATTACTGCTAGCGGTGGTTTGCACTCAGATTACTGCTAGCGGTGGATTGCACTCAGATTACTGCTAGCGGTGGTTTGCACTCAGATTACTGCTAGCGGTGGATTGCACTCAGATTACTGCTAGCGGTGGTTTGATCAATATGATCAATGTAAAGTCATTTATGCACCGATGCTGTAAATTTAACATAACGGATTGTGTTGTTCTAGATTCACGGAGGGAAGATTTGTTTTCTAAAAATGCTCAACTTTAAGAGAGTCTTGTATGAGTATAAGTCACAATGGAATCTCCCTCATCAAAACCACAATGCTTCATTCTGCAGTCACAGTGGGATTGTTTTTTTTTAATTTATTTATTTTTTTTACTAATTAAGGAGATTAATTAGAACAGATTTCCATTGCAGTAGATTCCACAGTGAAGTAGACACTATGAAGTGACATTCGATTGGAATGTTGATTTATTGCTGAAGTCATCATTGATGTAAATCTAGAGGGAGACAGAAAGGTTGCACCGTGATTTTTTTAATCAGGTATCAAACTGCAATTCTCTGTGCTGTAGACAGGTAGCATTTCCACATTAATGGGAAAAAAGATTGAGACCTTTTAAAATGCCTGGAAAGTGTGGCTTCCATGATTATCCTTTGTAATGTTGCCAATGCCAGGCAGGTGCCTACAGTACAGAGGCTGAATCTGTAGGGAAATGCAATATGCGAGAGCTTTCTTTAAAAGCCTCACCCATTCTATTCCATTCCATTCCATTACAGACATTTAGCAGACGCTCTTATCTAGAGCGACTTACACAACTTTTTTTGGCTTGACCACAACAGCGGGGCCAGCCCACAAACGCGAATGTCTGTGACTGAGTGACTGAGTGATGAAGTTACACCATTGGTCGGCCGGATCACGTGTGTTAGGTCCAGCCATATACTAGGTTTCCTAGTCTTGCTTCTGTTTTTTACATATCATTTACATTGCATCCATTGCATGCAGCTGGATATATACTGAAGCAAGGCAGGTTAAGTACCTTGCTCAAGCATACAAGGGCAGTGTCCCACCTGAGAATCGATCCTGTGACCTTTGGGTTACAAGACCAGCGCCTTACCCGTTGCACTACACTGTCGCCCATTCCCTTCGTTCCAAGCATAAGGACCGGCCTAAAATGCACACTAGGGACAGCATGAGCTAATGCTAACACGCGTTAATGGCCACAGAGAACCATAGCCAGGGGTAATGAAGCGTGGGGGAAAACCGATTATTATCGCAGACCCTGCCTCTCGTGTGAATAACATCGCCATGCTCAGGTGGGAGAGGCTGAGGTCGCGAGATGCAGAACGAGATATTAGCACGACATCACTTCCTGAGTTAGGGGTGTTGAATTTGTAAATACCCCAGCTGTGTAAATAAATTACCCCCCAGAGGTCGACCGGGCGTCTGTTGGCACGAATGTCGTAATGCGTAGTGTAATCACGGACAGTGTCACCGTGGAAACCCGCTGTGATTGAGCTACCTTGTTTTCCCGCCAAAATCAATGTTTACTTTTTTTTTTGTAACTAACAACCAGGCAGCAAAAAATAAAGATAAATTGGCTTCTCTTGGCAACCACATTTGAAAGTGCTGGGGAAGTAAATATTTCACCCTTGTGTTATAAATACACAAATAATGGGATCTGTGTGAATTTGGGCCTTTGGTTCTGGTTGAAAGTATACTGTAATCCAGTGGAAGTTTTTGGCTGAATGTACTCTACCAGGCTCAGTCAGCCTGCATGCTTGGTGTGTCCGTCAAAGTGCTTGTGTTTGTCCTTTCTGAGGTCGTTTTTCATAGATTTATTTTAACTTGGGAGCGTAGCCAGCAATTTAAACATTCATAGTAAACGCTACCCAGATAGCAAGAGACTCTGGGCCGAATCTGTGCTGACTCTGGCCTGACAGTGCTGACTTTCAGCTCAGATCCGGCCCAGAGTCGCTTTCTATCTGGGTACTTATGTTACGTTATAATATGCGAGTGTTAATTTTCAGGGAATATACCCAGTAGATGATCCCCCAGTATCCCCTTTAAATCAGTTCACTGGCAAATTACAGAAAAGTCTGAGGCAATTACGAAAGTTGTAAATTATTCAAAGACATTTTATTCTCAAAGTTAAACTTTTATCAGTACGTGATGTAACCTGAAATAGGTCCTAACGGGGTGAGGCATCCCTCACTTGGGTCAATGGAAGTAATACAGTGAGGGAGTGTTCCTGCAAATTAAATTCCCTGATCCATGAACATTAAACCCGTCGGTTAAATATCAAAAACTGTGCACAGAATGTTAAGTTTCACTCTATCCATTTTCTGTACATCACAAGGTTTTTTTTTTTGTTTTTTTTTGTTTTTTTTTACTGCAGTATTTAAGTGGTCTGTTTGCAAAGTCTGCATGTGTGTTTTTCTGATTACCAGCAGCCAAAACCACAGGCAGCATGTGCACAACATCTGCATGAAAAAAAAACCCATGTTTTTTTTCAGCCGAAAAACCCTGCGAAATAGAGCATCTGAAAACATGTGTCTTTTAGTAAACGGCCACTTTTTCATCTATGGTTAGTGCTTGTGCCGTTGGTTTAAAAGCATTAAAAAAATACGTAATGATTGAACCATAAAGTAAAAATAACTACAGTGAGTATGAAAAATGTTTGTGATCCATTACAGGTCTGACCTATACTTCTTTTGTCTGATGTCAGGCATCCACAAAGACCAAAAAACGGTGCTCGTCACTCCCCCCCCCCCCCCCCCCCCGCCCGCGATTAAAGATTAATGACGTTTTTATGCGTTCATGCAGACGTTTTCTTATTTAAATTACAGGCCTCTTTGCTTGTATGCTTTTTATACATTCAGGAAGGCAAACCACTTCAGAAGATAGCAGATTTGTGGCAGAGGCCATCAGTGTGTGGTTCTCCTTGCTTAAAGACAGCATTGTTTGAACATGCTTAAGTTTGAACCAACAAGTTTTTAACGGCAAAACTCGGCTTTTTTAAATGTATTTTACCATTGCAATATGAACCAATACATGTTCTAACAATGTTAACGTATGTGCTGCATTAAAGATGTTGCAAAAAAGTTGAAGGGAAGCACTCTAGCCGAAAAGTGTATTGTGAAATGCCACCAGGCCGGCCGGTGGAGGATGGGCTCCCCCTCTATAGCCGGGTTCCTCTCGAGATTTCTTCCCATTGGGGAGTTTTTTCTCGCCACAATTTCAGGTTTTCTCCCAGCTGGCAGTAAAAAAATAAGAATAAATAATGGACTTGCTATATGGGGGTTCAGGTCTGGTGTTTGTTCTGGTTGCTCTTTTTTGCTCTGTCACTTGCCTTGCTACTCTGTAAAGTGTCTTTGTGGCAGTTATCTAGTCTATTATATAGTGCGATACAAAGTAAAGTTGAATTTAATTGAATTGAAATGGAAATAAATGTGTCCATTTGAACACAGTGTTTTTCTATCAAAATGATATGCGTCCTGATTTGACTTGATTTTACCATGATAATGAAGGCCTTTTTTTCACAGTTGGAACTCATGTGGGATCATACAAATACATTGTAGGAATAATACCTCCATTTATTATGCCCTCCCATCAAAAATAATGTTTTTATTTTGGAAAAATTCTACAAATATGACACCGCCATGAAACCAGCAGTCTTCTTCTCTGCTGCCCCTAGTGGTTGTGTGGGGTAACTTGCCAGTCTGAGGAAGTTTACTTTTTTGTGTCAGCAGCAGAAACAAAGAATTAAACCTCTTCTTCTAATGCTACTATTGCATGTTTCACAAAGCTGTGTACAGCAAGTGTTACATTGTATTTTTGTGAGCTTAGTTCATTGGGTGTAAAAGATGACAATATTTAGGTACCTCGAAAGTCAGCAAGCTAAAATACTCTTTGACTAATAACTGTTGATACACTGTGGTTTGTGAATTGTTTTGATTTTATTTTATTTATTAGGGGTTTGAGTGACAGAACTAATCTCAGTGTGTGCTGTGTGCTCTCTTTCAGGGCGATAAAGGAGACACTGGGCTTCCGGGGATTGATGGACAGCCAGGTGTTCCAGTAAGTCAGCATTTTCTGTGGCAATATATTGATGATGAAATAGAGGCCTCTCCGTTTTCCAAGGCTGCGTTACTTTTTGTTCATTCGCAATCTATTCAGTTTAGGAGATCCCAAATTTTAATTTTAATTTATTTATTTTATTTCAAAGCCTTTGAACAGGTTCTCTGGACACCAGGTAAAGGGAATCCGTTAACAATTTCACATCGAAATTCATGTGAGAATACTACAAATCCGAGCACAAAAATATCTAATATAAATCTATTATTAAAAATACCGTGTACCTTTCATTGTGAAGCCTTCCGTGTGGTGAGGTGGGACTGCAAAATAGTTTTAATTTAAAGTCTTGTAGATGAATCTTAGTCTCGTAGATGAGCGAAGGCAGCTTCATTAGTGCTGCAGTATGTGTCCCTGGAGGAAACAGTTTTTTGCTTTGATTCTGGTTAATTCAGTCAGGTTGTGACAGAACCTACGCTCTGATTTCTCTATCAAAAGGAAGCTACGAGTCTCTTTATGAAATATTTATTTGTTATCAACTAAAAATAAGAGGTTTGTTTCTGTTTTGTTTTTCTTAGCTTAACAAATACACCGTGGAAACTGTGTGTATATTTGTTTAGGAATAATTTAAAGAGCCACTTAAAAGAGGTTAACGATTCGTAACCTAAAACAGACATCCTGCTTGTGTGGCTCAGATGTCGGGCCCTCTCCACAGCCATGTTTGCTGAGCCCAGAACGTACCTTCAGGGGGACAAAATGGCCCCCTGACAACATTTACGAATAACGCGGCTTTTCAGCGCATTGTTTACCTTGCCTCCTTGTGAGTTCTGAAAATACTCCGCATGACCCTGGATGGACTAGCATGACTTACCTGAAACCTCCTCCCTGTCTTTTTCCTGAGATCCGTGCCTCCACACACAGCACCACATTCAGGGAATGTTCTAGACCAATTTTCTCAGTGTTTTTTTTTTATATATCTGTGCTGTGTTAGAAGGTGTGCTGTGATTTTTTCTGAGGCAGAGCTGTTTGTCAGAGTTTTTTTTCTTCTTCTTCTCCTTCTTCTTCTTCTTCCTATTCTCCGCCATAGCTAGCGATGTTTTCCCTGCTCTTCGTGTGAAGTGTTCCACAGTTGTCTGAATGCTCGCTCATTTAAGCCGGGAACGGGAAACAAAACCCTGTCATAAACTTGTTTCAAAGACCAGTAGCCACCTTGATATTATTTTCTTTACATCAGAAAAGGCAAACACCCAGGGACTAGTCAGAAAAAGGGTCAATGCGGGTTTTTTCATGATCAGATGAATAGTTAATGCAGGACACCATGCTGAGGTGGACATAAATAGTGTGAGTGTATGTGTGTACGTGCATGTGTGTGTGTGTGTGTGTGTGTGTGTGTGTGTGTGTGTGTGTAGATAGAGAAAGAGAGAAATACAGTGTGCTGGTGAGGGGAGAAAAACAGAGAAAGTTTAACTGGGAGTGACAGAAAGAAAGAGCGTGTGACAGAGACTGAATTCCACCTGAAAACCAGACCTTGAGGTGATTATATTATTTTTTATTTTGTCTGTTTCAAACCCAGCCCCAAAAAATACTAAAACTTTTGATGGACTAAAAATAATCTGCTATTCTAACCTGCTCAGAGATTGTGGTAGCGTTTAGTTATTGATGAAAAGGGGGAGAAAAAAAAATCTTTCAAACATCCATCGGGGTTTCTATGGTAACTGAAACGTTTTGGTTTGACAGTTGGGTCGTGAATGTGGAGGGCGGGGTCTAGATCAGTAATGTTTTGTTTACAGTACTTAATTTTCCTTACAGTGCTTCCTGTTCCAGTGGTTTGAGACAATCCTAACAGCATAGAAAGCCCCGCAGAAAACTCTGAGTTTGGGCTGAGGCGCTTCCGTTACCTAATGAGTGGCAGTCTCATGTTTATGTTTGCCCCCCCCACCCCCCCACCCCCTCTCCAATCCGCCCAGCAATTACCCAGAAAATGAGAGAAAGTTCCGGCAAGACTCAAATGAGGCAAATCCTGCATATCTGACTTCTGGGGGAAGTGGTGGGCACAGAAACTGAATCTTCTGGCTGGTTTAGAGAAGCCAGGAAAGTGGAACTACTGTGCAAAAGTCTTAGGCACCCTAGATTTTTAAATATAATATATAGTACATATTGTTTATCTTTTGTTTTCTGCATTCGTGTGTCAGTAGAAAAGAGCAAATTTGAGATTTCCAAACATTAATTTTCCAAAAAATGAAATTTTACAGATACATTTTTTTATTTTGTCAAATGAAGTAATATTTTAAGTAATAGACTACTTTTCAGATAAAAACTTGATCAAGGGTCTCTGGGATTACCTGGAGAGCCAGAAGCAAGCGAAACAGCCAAAATCTGCAGAAGAACTGTGGCAAGTTCTCCAAAATGCTTGGAACAACCTACCAGCCGATTTTCTTATAAAACTGCCGGACAGTCTACCTAAGAGCATTGATGTAGTTTTAAAGGCGAAGGGTGGTCACACCAAACATTGATTTTATTTAGTTTTTAACTATTTATTGCTCTTTATATTATTTTTTCGATATTTATAACCTTTCATTTAATTATTTTTGAAAGCATCTTAGCTGTACGGCATCTTTTTTTACAGGTGCCTAACACTTTTGCACAGTACTGTATATATATATATATATATATATATATATATATATATATATATATATATAATACGACTATTCCTTGTTCTCTAACTCTCTCCTGTCTCTTTCGGTCTCAGAAAAGATGATTTGATCTGCTGGCTTTAAAGAGAAATCAAATTAGAGCAACCGCTCTGTATTCAGGGCACAGGGATTACATGCCACCATTTTGTGAAGCTGTGGCCCAGCTCTGACAGGGGGCTGTTTTCTGTCCAATCATCTCCAGGGAATTCGCGGCTTACCTGGGCAGCTGGGACCAGTGGGACCTCAGGTACGGTAACCTGGAAACGGAAAACGTGGCCCGGTGTTAACTCAACCCTAACAGAGTAAACGTGGTCTCTTTCTGGACCAGAGGGGGACCACATGTACCCTGTTAGAGTTGTATCAACACTGGTTATTTTACTGTGTAGATGATGTTACCCATATGTGATAGTTTTAATGGTGTATCTACATTCCGTCCATGCTCCTTGCTTCCATGTGAAATTTTAAGAAATGTCAGTTGGAGAGAAGAGGGCTCCGGTGCCCCCCATAACGCTGTCCAGGAGAGCTATGGGCGTTCAGATTTTTGGCAGCGTCTCCTCATGAATATTCATAATCGGGCGGTAAATCCGGACGTTTACGGCTTCGGCAACGACGGAGACATTTAAAGAATGCTGAACCGAATACTGAGCACGCGGGAACATCTGCGGGAACACACTCAGCAAACTGTCTGCGTGTGGAACACATGCTCCAGCGTCTACAGTATCTCTCTGATTAATGAGCTTTTATTTCACACACTTACATCCGGACACTAAAGTGAAGGCACATGCGTTTGGTCAAACAAAGTAAAAGTCAAGACTGTAGAAGGTAGAGTGCTGTGTTGAAAAGTAGTAAATATTTATTGCTGGTTTATAGTGTATAACAAAGTCCACATGATCGGCAACAAGTTTCACCCTCGTCAAGATTTGTGCTGCCTATTTCAGACACTTATCTTTTAAGTGCTGTTTGAGGGAGAAGAGAGTCTGGACCAATGAGATCACTAATTAATGTGCACATCTCCAAACTCTGCAGAACAATTTATTAATGGGACAGGGTTAGCTAAACCTTCCTGAAATAGAAAACAAATGGCTTGTACAGTATGCAGTGTATGTACTCTTTGTCCAACCAAACTTTCTATGGCTTCACATTTTAGACACAAGCCCTTGGTACTTTTTCATTGTCTTCTCGAAATTCTTAAATTGAGCTCATGTAGCCATGGCAACTCATCCAATATGAATGCGCCTTTGTTCTCGTCATTGTGAAACACCGGGCACACACACAATAACAACAGCATTTACAATAAAGCTGATTCTTGTGCACCTCTCAGGTTTAGATTGATGGACCTGGTCAATCCATTACGATAATGAATCAAATGACCTGAAACCATAATGCCTTTGTGCACAGCGTTTTTAGACAGTATGGTAATGATTAAAAATATGCCCAAATGCAATAAAAAAAATTCATGTATTGAATCAGAGCTCTTTACAAAAAAATAAATAAATAGAATAAATAAAAAATGCTGTGACAGATATAATGCGTGGAAGCAATTGACTGTGTGTTGTGCGTTTAATGGAAAACACTGTTCTTCGGCAACTGTAAGCACAGAATTTATCATGGTTTATAGTTACCATTAACGGCCTGTTTTGGGGCCGAGCCTTTGATTTGTGTCTGTGCTGAGGGTGAATATTTACTGGGGTTTTTTTTTTTTCCATAACCGTTTAACAGGGAGATAGAGGCCTGCCTGGAATGACGGGGTCCACAGGACTGAAAGGACCACAGGTGGGTGCCCCCAAATTTTCTGGACCTGAACACTGACAGCACTGACCCCCCCCTCCCCCCTCCCCCATGCCCCCCCCCCCCCCCCCGCCTCATATTCATTGTTATACTATGTGCTGTACTTACAGTTGTGCTTTTTTTAAACCATTTAAGGTGTTAGATCATAAACATCTGATTAGAATGCTCTTAACTGAACATTCTGATGCTGATGTCACAATCACTACTGGTAAGTGAAAGCAGTGGAGTTTTTGAAGAAAAAAAACCTTCCAATCAACCTACTCTTCTAAAGGCTAGAAGAGCAACAGTCATCATGAACAGAGCATGCGTAGAGGTGTGTCATCAAAAAGCGGGAGTTTAATTGTACACATGTGCTCTGTTGTCAATGTAGAATCCTAACCGTACACTGACTGAAGCTAGCAACCCCATAGACTGAGGCACAGCTAGCCATAGCATTACCCAGGAAGGGGGGGGGTGGGGGTTAGTTAGTTGAGCTGCCCCCCCACCCCCCTGCACGCACACACTCAGACACACACCCAACTGCTTGTCTGTGATTTTCTGTATTGACAGCGGATGTCAGTGATGAAATGAACATATGAATATTCAGACAATATTCTGAAGAGAGGAAAAATGGGATTTAAAAAAAGAAGCAAAACATGATTGTAAAACATGATTACTTTATCATGACCAGACTCTTTCAATCAAAGCCAGGGCTGGTACTGTGGTTTTCATTGTGTTGAATTTTAAGGCTTGTTGATATATCGTTTTACTGCCACCCACTGGAATCTGGAACAAATTGCATTCTTGGGATAAAATTCACTTCAGATGTTTTGAGGTATTTAATTAAACACCTGTTTGGTAAAATTAATAATTGCCATCAAATTGAAAATAATAAAAAAAAAATGCTACACATTCTAGATATTTTTTTATTTTTATTTTTTTGTCACGCATTCTGAAAAATACTTTCCTTGCTCCGTCAAGGAGCATTTAACAGACTGGAATGTCCATAAAGGCGACGGACTTCAATCGATTTCTGGGTCAGACGAGGACAAATAAAATAAGCAACTGGAATGAGTCAAATGATTCAGTCACAGAATGATTCGTCATGTTTGATTCAGTAACGGTACGATTCAGCACGTGTGAACCTTCTGTCAGTCCGGTTTTCGGAGAATTGACTTGGGTGGGTGGCGAAGCAGCGAGTCAAATTGATGATTCCAAATCTGGGGACGAAACAAGCACCCATTTGCATTTTGGAATGCTGTAATTGTTGCCTACACAGCAAAGCATTCGGTGGTGAATCAACACTGACAGAGTGTGTTTTACTGGAGGGGTATGTGATTGCTCTTGGACCTAAACTCCGTTGGACTCAGATGAACTCTCGCTCTGAACAACTTGCTGCTTGGCAAACCTTTCCTTTGCCCCCAGAGGAACAACATGTTTCTGTATTGCGATTATACTGACGTCGGTATTCATGTTGTAGACAGATTTTTAAAACCGGTTTTGCTGTGTATTCTCTTTGCAGGTGTTGGTACTGTGGCTGGAACATTAGTGTATAACTGGTCTTTGTTTTTTCTTGCCCAGGGAATTCAGGGTCCTATGGGTCCAGCTGGAATAGATGGACCCCAGGGTCCAAAGGTAACCTCTACATCGCCCCATTCTTCGGTCCTAGCCAAACTATGCATCAGCAAAAAGGGAACCTGACTTTGTGAAAACCGGAGATAGTCTACCACTTTCCTTGTATTTATTGGAAACCATTTTAAAAGAGCAGTATTTTAATGGCAGAAGCAATTTGAGGGCAGACGATCAATCAATCAGTCTGCGTTGACCACATAAGATAATAACAGAAAATTATCGTCTAGGTACTCAGCAAATGCTACCATCAAAAATACCTTAAATGCCTTCCATTTGAATTATTATCCATTTTTAC
This sequence comes from Anguilla pacifica, assembly GCA_039654925.1. Lineage (NCBI taxonomy): Eukaryota > Metazoa > Chordata > Actinopteri > Anguilliformes > Anguillidae > Anguilla > Anguilla pacifica. The sequence goes on along the minus strand of CM077291.1, from coordinate 7,013,051 downwards.
AGTTGGGGCTGTTGTATAGCAGTGTCTGTCCCACCTGAAAATGGAACCTGGAACAGTCCAGTTGCAAGTGCCCACTACACCACGAAGCTGTGTGTGTGTGTGTGTGTGTGTATGTGATCACCAAGCATGTGGTTTTAGTGGTATGAATATTAAGTCCTCAGAATACTGTGTCTGTCAGTGTGCCATTGTTAGAGTCAGAAACCCTTGGAATGCTGTGTGTGTGTGTGTGTGTGTGTGTTATACCAGTAGTGTGTGCACTGTATAGATTCCTTATAGGGCTGTATCCATGTGCACGTGTGTGTTTCCGTTTTGTACCAATAATGTCTGCGGTATATTCAGTCCTTACTATGCTGTGTATGTCTGACTTTGTGTGTGTGTGTTTGTGTGTGTGTGTGTATGTCTTTTGTACTGATAATGTCTGTGGTACTGCATATTCAGTCCTCACAATGCTATGTGTATCTGTGTGTGTGTGTGTGTGTGTGTGTATGTGTGTGTGTGTCTTTTGTACCAATAATGCCTGTGGTATTCTATATTCAGTCCTCACAATGCTATGCGTATCTGTGTGTGTGTGTGTGTGTGTGTATGTCTTTTGTACCAATAATGCCTGTGGTATTCTATATTCAGTCCTCACAATGCTATGCATATCTGTGTGTATGTGTGTGTGTGTGTGTGTGTGTATATGTCTTTTGTACCGATAATGTCTGTGGTATTGTATACTCAGTCCTCACAATGCAATGCATATCTGTGTGTATGTGTGTGTGTGTGTATGTCTTTTGTACCGATAATGTCTGTGGTACTGTATACTCCGTCCTCACAATGCTATGTATATCTGTGTGTATGTGTGTGTGTCTTTTGTACCGATAATGCCTGTGGTACTGTATACTCTGTCCTCACAATGCTATTATATCTGTGTGTGTGTGTAGGGCAACTCTGGAGAGAAAGGGCCAGCGGGCAGCCCTGGGCAGCCTGGACTAGGGGTGAGGAATAGAAGGGGGGGGGAAAGAGTAAACCAATGCACCTTCCCCTTCGTCCTGTAGTGGGCGCTCTCGCACCACATCACCACATAACTCCACCAGTTTCTTTCTTTTCAGCGCAAAACACACATTTTTCTCTCCCAGGGTAGTTTGTTCATTTATTTATTTATTTATTTAACCATTATTTAACCAGGAAAACCACATTGTTGAGATGGAAATCTCTTTTTCGAGGGGACCCTGAAATGAAACACAAAGTTACCCAGGAAGACATTTTACAGGTTTACCAACATCAAATGGGGAATGAGACAGCAGTGTAACAGCAATTAAAATGCGGAGCTGAGATCGAAAGCAGGAGCATACTTCAGTCGCAGAGTCATGAATTACTTGTTCAAAGTCAACAATTGAACTTAATTTGTCAAGATTAAGATTTTATTTTATTTTTGGTGCAAAATATCTGAAACCTCTTCAAATTCAGTAGAGGACGATGCTGAGGTGATACTGTAACCACGTGAATTTCTAATTAGTAGACAGCTGAGGTTGGAAGGAAGTAGACCAATTATTGTTTTATAGATGATTATATACCCGTGGATCAATTTGCGCAGGTGGAAATAATTCATCCCAGACGATTCATCCGTACGACAATGGTGGGTAAAGGATTTAGCACCTGTAATGAGGTTTTAGGCGTGGATATGACAGCCTCTCTTTGCGACTCTGTCATTGCAGAGCACCTCTCTCGGATTTTTATGTAGCTCTTAAACTTTACTGCACAATTAAAATAAAACAAAAAAAAACCAAATAAAACCAAAAGGTGAACGAACAACCTTTTCCGTGATCAGAGTATGCGAGAAGCTCAAGCACAGCAGCAGCTTTTTTTTACATATTCCTCCTTTTCCGCAGGGGAGCGAGGGACCTCCGGGCCCTCGCGGAATACCGGGGGCCATGGGAATGCCGGGATTTAAAGGACACAAAGTAGGAATGTCCACGGCGTCCCGCACAATCACAGCAGCCGTTTGAAATGCCACGGATTCCGCGATTGATTTTATTGACAAGTTGTCTTTTCTATGCTCATTTGTTTATTTAATTTTTTTTTTTTTTTTTTAGTTGAGCTGATGTTACCCATTTGTCTAATGGCTTCTACTGGTGTAAATGCATAAACTGAATTGCGTTCACTGATGTTTTTGCATGAAGGCAATTTTACAAGAGAGGAATGTGAAATGAAAAGATAAGAACACTACAGTAATAATGCTTTTTCTGGGTTTTCACCGCTGAGCAATTTAAACTCCATTCAGAATTACATCAGTAGTGTTGTTTAACTTGAAATGCGCTAACTGTTCTAAATGGCCTTCCCCGAGACGTCTCTTTGTTCTGTGTTTCAGGGTGAATCAGGGTCACCCGGTCCTGAAGGAAATCAGGTATTTCCGTTTGATCAAATGTCCAATACTCATACACTGGAGCTCCCGAGTGGCACACCTAATTAAGGCACTAATGCTTGTCGGCGCCGACAGTGGCTGGAAATCCCGTGGTGTTATGCCCAACCTCATTGGCCACTCATCCGACCAATCACGTGCCCATATTCTGCCTGCACCAGCTGCACAGTCCTCCTCAGCTGGGGGACTGCAAAGAGGATAAAAAATTGGACATATGTGCTACAGAGCTTTCACATGTGCTACACAGTAAAATGTCCAGTGTTAACTCAACTCTAACAGAGTAAATGTGAGAAACAACTGGGACCACATGCACTCTGTAAGCGTTGATTTAACAGTGAACATTTTGCTGTGTAGTCCTCATTCTTCTGAATGGAAGGATGTTATAGCAACAGGATTAGTTTGCAGTTACAGGATTAGTTTGCAGTTACAGTTGAATATTGCAGATCAGGCTGAAAAGGCTCTTATATACGCTTATATACGTTTATATCTGTGTGTGTGTGTGTGTGTGTGTGGGCTTGTGTCTGTGTTTGTGTGTGTGTGTATGCGTGTGTGTGTGTGTGTGTGTGTGTGCGTGCGTGTGTGTGTGTGTGTATGAAATGTAGATGCTGTCTAGTACCGGAGCAGGCGATGCCTTACGTTTCCTTACGATGGCAGATCGCTAACTCACAATTGCTTCTACCTTCCGATCCATCTGCCCAGTAGTGACCTAACGATTTACACAAATGAACTTCAGTTGTAACGAATTTTTGAGGAACAGAAAATATTTTTTTTAGGTGAGAAAATTTTCAAAGAAATGTAACTATTTCTGAGAGGAAATGACACTTCTTGATTCCTGGTAGAGACCTTTACTGTTGTTACAGTGATGATATACCTGTTTGTAAAATGGAATAGAGATGATGTCACTTCTAAAGGTTGATGTGAGAGACTGCATAGCTGTGAATGCTAAATTTTTACCTTTGGTGGATTCTGATGATCTGATTGGTTTAGGGTGACAGAGGCAGTGATGGAACACCTGGGCGCCCTGGAACTCCTGTGAGTATGCCTCGACCTTTGACCTCTCCACAGAGCAGTGCAAAGTAACACACCACTTGTGTGTGTGTGCTCGTGTGCGTGTGTGTGTGCGTGTGCGTGTGTGTGTGCGTATGTGTGTGTGCTCCTGCCAGCGTGTGGTGCGTGCATGCCTGTGTGTGTGTGTGTGTGTGTGTGTGTGTGAGCTCCTGTCCATGTGTGTGTATGTGTGTGTGTGTGTGTGTGTGTATTTTTGTGTGTGTAGGTGCTCATGTCTGTGTGTGGTGTGTGCGTGCCTGTGTGTGTGTGTGTGTGTTGCAAATTTTCAGAAACTGCAACCAAAAAAGGAAACAGATGTGTTATTCAGAAACAATGGGGCATATAAATATCCATGTCTGTGGTCAGTAGCTGTCTAATAGAGGAAGCGAAACCTTACCTTTAAAGGGATAGGACACAAAAACTCCAGAAAGTCAACTATCCCTTTATTTCAGTCATAACTCTTAGCCTATTTACTTTACTTGGTTAACAACCATTAATCGAAATTAAACTGGATAATCTATACCAGTGAGCATCTGTTCTATCTTCTGTATTATATTTTCTTACATCTCAAAAAACTGTGCAGCATGTTATCTTGTCCACAAAATTGTACTTATATTCGTGGTTACACTTGTGGATAAATATAGCCTACTCTACAAGGAATGTTGATACTTTCAAGATCTCTTCTAATCAGATCTGCACAGATTCTGTACTTAAAAAATAACTGTGTTTCCAAAGTTTGTTTGATGGTGTTTATTGTTTGCTGCTATTCTCAAAGCTGGAGCAATTTGCATTTAATCAAGCAAAATAAATGGAGAACAGGTTGAGTCCAATAATTGGTTTAAAGTTAGCTAAGGTTTCTGTCACCTCTATTTCAAGCTTACAAGCTGCTTCTGATGCATCAAAATGATTTACTGGTCGCATCACAGATGGAAAGGAAATAAAAATCGGCACTGATCTTGGGAATTCATCAAATGAAACTGCACATGCGAATGATGGTCAACAAATACATTAAAGGTTGAAGCCACGAAACCAAATGCCCTTTGTTATGATGAATCAGCAGCTGACAATTTTGATCATATCATGTGATTCATGGAGGTTCAGAGGCTTATTAAAGTCAGAGTCAAATCCTATCATAACAGTAATCTAATCTGCAATGTTTTTACACAGAGAAAATGGAAACCCCATTGATTTGTACTGATCTTTAATCTAGCTTTTACATTTAGGAGCTGCCTAGCAGGCACTGATTGATCTAAACCTGAACTTCTTAAAAGCTAAATGGGTATTTGGGTTTGATGTTTCTCAGCTGACCAGCAAGTCCAGAGTGCCCTTTGTGACTACTGGATGAATGTTTGCTAGCAAGCCAAAGTTAACTTCTTTTTTTAAGCACAGTTTCCGCCAGTGTACTGCAAGTCCGGCGGCCCGCCGGGCCTAAGCATCGAGAAATTAAAAAAAAAAAAAAGTATATTAAAGATGTTTTTTAAACTACAGTTACAGTGGGGCGGATCGGTTGGAAAGCTCACCAGCGACATCTGTGGGTTAAAACGTGAAGGCACGATAGGAAAACAGCAGGTCTGAGATCAGTGTTCTTTACCCTCATTGTGCGTAGAGTGACGTTCAACACTTGATGCTTCCAACTATCACAAGCTAATGTTACCTAGCAAGCCACCATTTCTTATTTGGTAGGCTAACTAACCTCGTTACAAACTTCCGCGTTATCACTTAATCTCGTTGGTAGGCATACATTCTTTTTATATTAACGTAAGCACTGTGTAGGTAACGTTAAACTAGTAGCATGCATGTAACGTTTCATACATTGTAACATTACATGACTTATTAATCGCCATCGAAATAACGACTTCACTTGTTTACTAATAACGATAGCTTGATGACATTGATGTGCAGGACAACGTTGTCATAATTTTTTTCCCGACCATGAAAACTGCCGGACTTGTTTACATTTTGGACAGATGTGGCTCCTGAGTAAATCTATCGTTGTTTCCGTCGCAGCACTTTCGACACAAAAAAAAAACGGAAAATCCTAAAATTTCTTCTTACGGTGAAGAGTGCCTGACCAGCAAACGTAGAAATGTGTTAACACAGCGGCAAAATTAGGCTATATCTAGAAATACCATATTTCAGGAAAAAACGCTACGGTTGTCATGCTGGGCCATCAGTCTGTCGCTGGCCCGCGCCGGGCCCCCATCAAAAAAGGCACTTGCCACCGGCCCACGCCAGGCCGCCAACCCCCATCAAAAGATACTTACCACCGGGCCTAACAACTTTTCTGGGGGAAACCCTGTCGCCAAAAACAATGGCATCTGAAGTTCTGTGGCTTTGGTGTGAAAACAAACTTTCAAGCATAAACCCTATTCTTTCTTTGAAGAGTCTCTCTCTCTTCCTGTCTTTCTCTTTTCTCTTTCTCATGGACACTGAGAATGTAACAGAAAGACAACACACATTCGTTATAAAGATAATTCAAAATTCAGCTTGGCATTTTGCGAACATGACGTGACTTTTAGTCCTTGTAACAAACCCCCACTGTGACTTGTGATAACAAGGAAAGATCATGGGAATGTCATCAGCGTGAAATCTCATTCTTATTACATATTCTGTGCATAACTGATAAAACAAGACGGCGTTGCACATATTCTGCACCATGCACAAAGTGAGATGTTTGACTGTGACAGGCTCGCATGCTTTTTTGATCACAGGAGAACTACATTAATGCGAAGCCATCAATCAAATCACCAGAGGCCTTTCTGTAAAATCACAGTACGATATGGTATAATAATATTAAATTTTAATGTGATTTTTTTTCTTTGACAGGGTGAACCTGGACTTAGGGGAAGCAAAGGAGAGGTTTGTTGATTTGGAAGGAATTTCCCATTTTTGGTTTTACCTGACTAATCCCATACTGGAAAATGAATAACCTGTAAGAATATTCTAATATCTAAGAATATGCACAAATTACATGTGACTCTAATATTCACTGTAATCTGCAATGCACTTTGACAAAGTTTCATGATCTGTTTTTTACACCATATGATTAGTTTTTCCATTGTTGATATACTTATTCCATACATTAAATATACGGAGTACAAAACAAACTAAAAAATATAAATGTGACACTGACTTCAATTGTCCTATGTATTGAGTTTCAAAAACCCGAACTGCATTTAGATGAAACATTTGTAGGAAATCTGCAAGCACCAGACTTTTCTTGCTGAACTGTCCAACTCTTTCTCTTCCCAGATTAGTGGCGTGTAATGTGCCGTTGATTGCTTTCCCGGTGGTTTTGCCCACTCACAGAAAGGTGTAGCGGGGGAACCTGGAAACAGAGGGGCTGATGGGAAAAAAGGAGACGCGGGACCACTCGGAGCTGCCGGACCACCTGGCTCTCCTGGCCGAGATGGGTTACCAGGGCAACCGGGAGTTCCAGGGTATCCGGGGAAACCAGTAAATATTCCATTTCTTTTTTTTTGCCTGACAGTTTTTTGTTCCTACCAGCCAATACCTTCAGCTCATTAATTTCTACGGTGTCTTTTTCAGGGAAAACCCCCCACTGATGAACACTTAATTAAGCTTTGTTCTACTGTACTGCAGAGTAAGTGCCCTTTCATGTCTTGTGAATTTTGTATAACTCATATAGCTCATATAAGCTGTATAACTCCCTCATATGTGTTATGTTGTGAGCTCATATACATGTAACCGCAAATAGGCATGAGGCTTTTCTCTTGGTATGTCCTGTTGTATCAGTAGTGATATAACATGGTGGTTATTTTAATAGGCATTTATTAATGTGTAGTGCTTTTGAAGGTGCAATGGTTATGAAAGTCTTATACAACTCTCACGAAGTACTGTTCACAGAAAGCGCTGCCATGTTATTGAGTATATTGGTACTTGGACACTAATAACAAATGACCGTACCCTTACTTCTTTGTTAGCAACTTTAAAAGTCACCCTAGATAAGACTGACTGATAGACAGCTTGATGTAATTTAAAAATCACAGCGATGTCCACAACATGTTCATCGTTATCCGCTAACTACAATTTGTTGTATTTTTAGTTATTTATGTGACATGTAACCTAGAAAGGGGGCCAGCTGTTTGGTCTTTATTCTCTGTTGTGAAGACTGAAGTGAATTGTGGCACAGCAGTTGTTGCAGTCCGACAAGCACAACAAAATGTGACGGGTGCTGGAGAAAAGGTCCGCAAGTCGGAAATCTTGAAATCGCGCTAGGAGGCAAAAAAGGTTTAAAAAAATTTTTTTTACTATTTTCCTTTTTTTCATATTGCGAAAGTTAAAGTGTTGAAGAAGGCACTCAATAGAATAAACAACATTTTTAGGGTCACTAAATACTTATAATTTGTCAGCAAAGTCCGCTTGTTTTAGTGATTCTTACAGCCGGGTTTTGGAGGCGTGATGGGGGTGCAGTTTAATTAGCATGTTTGATTTCGTTGGCTATTGTCACTTTGTTTCGGTCAAGCCACCGCCCATAAATAAAGCCCTGTGGTAGTAGCCTATGTTTGTTTACTCTGTGAGGTTGCTACAATGGCGGACGCGCAATCAGTAGGTGAGAGTATAAGCTTTCTAACGATGTATAACATGTCTAATTTTGCTTTTGGAATAGCGTTTTATAGGTTAGCGTAACCGAACATTTTCTTACCATGGCATTCGCTCTATATATGGTAGCATTAAAAGACGTCGCACCTAACGAAACATTGTCAACGATTTTTCGTAATTTCTTGGAAAATACCATTATTATTGAGGACTTCTGGGCATAGCTAAGCCATATGTTTGCTGATAGACCTACCTGACATTGATTTACTGTCTGTGTCTCCATCTACTGAACATAGATAAGATTTCATCATTGCTATGTAAGTATTACTGCTCAAAATATTTCGGTTATATACGTTATTTTAGAAATTGAGTGTCTTTAAAGAGGTCAGTGGTATTATGTAATGTTTAAATTATATCTATGTTTCATCTTAAACCTTCGTAAGGGGCTCATATGCTTTACAATGGACAAAAAGCATTGTATTCCTTTTGGAGAGATTTTGGATTTGTTTCTGGACTCTTAGCTATTTTAGACCAGTGTTAATAATTTAGACATTTTGGGTAGATTTGGAGATGCTGGGTACACTGCTTAGTTTTTGCTTCATAGAGCTTTAGTAGTTCTACATATCCACCCTTAGATTTTATGAACTTGTGGTCAAGAAGTTTTTGATCCAGGACATGTATACTTTAACCTGCAATCTCACAGTATTTCATTGCGAACTAAAAAAGGAGCAAATTCATTTTAGATTTTTTGCCTTGACCATTGCATTTGTGGCACTTTATTTCTTACAAAATTATGAATATAAAGTAATCTAAGCTAGTATTATAAATGGTACAAATGTATTGCTTCATTTAAGACATTGTTCTAGTCTCTGGTGTTCACATCTGGAGTTATAAAGCTTTAAATAGGGTAACCCCTAAATGGGCAAGGATTTACAGGTACTCTAGTGGGGGAGTGGTTGGGGTGGAGTTAACTATCTATTGTTCCCACCCATTATCTCCCTGTGAGAAGTGTGAAAAGTTCAAGATCTTTCAAGGGGATTTTCTCTGCTACTTGATTTTAGGAGTACCAACATTCAAATAAGCATATCTTCTTAAAACCTTTTCAGATTTCAATGTATGACACATCATTTGAAAGCTTACAATCTGCAATTTCATAATCTGTAAAAAACTGAAAAATGACCTTGCCCTACTTGCGGACCAAAACACCAGCACCTGTCACAAATGTTTATTGATCTCTGGTTTTAATCATCCATGTACGATTAGCCTTACTGTTAAGGCTTAAGGCTGGTCATGGGCTGTATATATGCACGGCTGAGGCAGTTTTATTCAAAGATTTAAAAATCAATTGAAAAAGTCCTCAGGTGAAGTGTGCTGTGAAGTCTGCTGTGGTTGATCGGCAGGGTGGTATAATGGGTAAGGGGTTGGTCTTGCAGGTTCGATTCCCCCCACCCACCCCCCCCCCCGCTTGACAGAATCCAACAGCACCCCCCCTGCCCCCGAACAGGTTTGCTTAGGGCCACCAAAATCCTAGGGATTTTGGGGAATCCCTGCCTGCTAGGACACTGCCGTTGTACCCTTGAGCAAGGTACTTAACCTGCATTGCTTCAGTATATATCCAGCTGTACAAATGGATGCAATGTAAATGCTGTGTAAAAAGCTCTGGATAAGAGCGTCTGCTAAATGCCTGTAATGTAATGTAATGTGCCTTAAGCAAGGAGTTTGTTAGATCGACAGGCCCACGGCTGCTTCTAAATTCTGTCGGCCTTGTCACATGGGCCCCGATACTATGATAAATGGAAATGAACCCGAAACTATTTTTCAGTTGAAATCATTTGAAAACTGAAATCACAGGAACAGTTAAATTCCTGTTTTCAGTTAAACATTTTGGACTGGCTAAAACAGGTGTGGGCCTCGGGCCAGCTCATTAAGACCGGATTCCAGATTTAGCTATTTCTGCGCACGGTTCCTCAGTTTTGGCTGAGGTAAAGGTCACCCTTTGACAGATTAGCGTTGGCACAAATTTTGTGTCGGTTAAGTTGCTCCCTGGAAACATCTGGAATGACTCGAGCGCCAGACCCGGTTTTCATTTCTGCATTTTTAGAGAGAAACCGATGAAGCCTTCTTAACTGTCGGCTTGTGTAATAATCACTGTATCTGGGCAAAAGAGGATGAAAAATGGATCATCTAGACCAGACACACACTCAATGATTCATCAGTCTTTTTTTCTTTTTTTTAAATAAAAAAGACCTTGGTGATTGCATTACTGTTCTAAACAATGCATTATTGGAGATATATGAAGAGATGTTCTGATGTGCATTAATAGTATCTGTAGGTGTGTGGATAGAAAGAAAACGCCATTGTTATATACTGTGAATAGACCGCTGTTCATTGAAATCATTTGCTCCAAATGTCCAAGTCTAACATGTCTTATTTTTAACAGGGTGCAATGCAGAACAAAAAAAAAAAACAGACAAACAGATCAGACAATTTCAGTAGGATGTAGTTCAGAACACAATTCAGAGCAATCGCAACAAGGAGGCGTTTAACACCAAAGCTGCATGTTATCCAGCTCTGGAATGCACACAGCAAAATGTCCAGCGTTAAATCAACTCTAGGGACTCTATAAGAGTTGATTTAACACCAGACATTTTTCTGTTAACTTTCCAGAGCTGATTATTATTATTATTATTATTATTATTATTATTATTATTAATAATAATAATAATAATAATAATAATAATAATAATAATAAATTTAATTTATGTAGCACCTTCTCAGAGCCCAAGGTAGCTTAACAAAGTAAAAAGGGTAACATGCAGTTTTGATGTTAAGCATTTCTTATTTGTGGTTGAGCTGAATTTTAAACTACAGCATCCCCCCCCCCCCCACCTCAGATCAGCTGCCGGAGCTCTTACAGGCGATCACCCCGACCGGCTGCCGGCACTGCGAGCCGAAACAGGGGCCCTCGGGGGAACCGGGGACCCCGGGGCCGAGGGGCCCCCCCGGCCCTGCGGGGTACCCCGGCACAACGGGCTCACGGGGTTATCCAGGTCCCCCCGGCAGGGAAGGGCTCCAGGGCATCAAAGGTAAACCGTGTATAACCCCCCCCCCCTCCCGAACCCTGGCCTGCCCACCCCTGAAAATTCCCTTTCACTCACGCATAAACATATTTATTTATCCGGCAATAAATCGTAGTTTAGTGAATCATAATGTGGCACTGTTTTTTTTTTAGGGAATTAGAGTTCTTAGCAGGCAATTACTGGGTAAATACCCAGGTGGGGCAGTTCTCTGACACCCTTTAGCTAAGTACCCAGGTCGGGCAGTTCTCTTACACCCTTTAGCTAAATACCCAGGTGGGGCAGTTCTCTTACACCCTTTAGCTAAATACCCAGGTGGGGCAGTTCTCTTACACCCTTCAGCTAAATACCCAGGTGGAGCAGTTCTCTTACACCATTTAGCCCCCTCCCCCAGAAATTAATTCTGTAGGGGACATGAGCATCTGGTCTTAATATCTAGTACCGTATATTCTGTGCTGGAAAATTCACTGCAGGGGACATTCAATAAAAATATAATGTGTCAAAAATGAAAATATTTTTAGTGCAACTTGTTTTTGTCACCCAAGACACTTGTATCATGTCAAAAAATCAAAATACTGAGGCTTTATTTTTGGCGGCATTTCAGGAGTATAATTACTCAGGCACTGCCTCTCGCACACACAGACACACACACACCCACACGCACACACACACACACACACACACACACACACACACACTCACGCACGGACATACACAAACACACACACAGACATAAAGACACACACACGCACACACACTCACACACACAGACATACACCAACACACACACATGCACACACACACAAGCACACGCACACACACTCACGTACACACAGACACACACACAGACACACACACACACACACACACCACAAAGAAACAAGGCAGGGAAGAATAAGTTTGTCAATCGGTTCTAAAATGTAACGTGTTCTCTGATTGGCAGGTGAGATCGGACCAATGGGATTAAAAGGGTCAAAGGGCGAAGGGGACACTGGGATGCCAGGCCCCCCCGGTCCTGCAGGTAAGTTACGTCTTTCATCTTGAATGCTCAAAAGGAATCTGATACCTGTTTAATTTCAATCCAGCTGATGATTTGCAGATAAGTAGACATGTATATTACAGCATGGGCAATAAGGCTTGGATCCAATCAGCATTTGCTCTTAATTTTAGCTTGAAATAAATTGCAAGTGGTTTTTCCTTTACAAGCATAAATTAGAATAATAATTTAGGCATTTACTGAACTCATTAAACTCATGTGGTGGTGAAGATAAAAATTACTTTAATTTAATTGTGATTCAAATTTAAAGACAAATGTCAGCTTTTTATAGCCCTGAGATGTGTAGAGACGTTTTGGAGACCTGCAAATAATTCTGAATACTTATAGTTGCCTTCATATAAACGGCTTTGTATAAAATATTTAAGTCGGAAATCTCACTCAAATCTTTGAGGACTGCAGTGCCTTTTGGTTTTTGGTGCATTCATGCAAGTTTGGTGCATTTTTACAGTGTAGTACAATAGGTAAGAAACTGGTCATGTGGCCTAAAGGTTGCAGGTCTGATTCCTGGGTAGGACACTGACGTTGTACCCTTGAGCAAGGTACTCAACCTGCATTGCTTCAGTGTATATCCAGCTGTATAAATGGATGCAATGTAAATGCTGTGTGAAAACAGTAGTGTAAGTCGATCTGGATAACAGCGTCTGCTAACTGCCTGTAATGTAACTATATTAAATGCTAAATGAAAAGCAGCCAGTTGTCACAGTAGTCCTCCATGACAGGAGTTTGAAATCCCTGATTCGAATCACAGTCTTACGGTACAACAAGGTTTTGAATTCTCAGTTATCTCTAAATTGCCCACAGGTATGAGTGTGTGAGTGAATGACGACTGAGGATGTGTGTGGATGACCTGCGATAGATTGGCGGCCTGTCCAGGGTGTTTTCCTGCCGCTCGTCCCAATGCATGCTGGGATAGGCTCCAGCAACCCCTGTGACTCCTCTCAGGTTAAACGGGTATAGATAATGGATGGATGGATTCTCGATTCTGGGGGGGGGGGGGTGCTCTTATGATAAGAGATGGGAAAGGGGCCAAAACTGAAACTCCGCTCTGTTCTGTCTGTGCGATTGGTGTAGGGCTCCCTGGGCCCCCCGGAGCCGACGGAGAGGGACGGAGAGGGTCCCCGGGTATCCCTGGCCAGTCGGGAATGCCCGGTATCCCGGGGAAACGGGGGCCGCCAGGACCGGCGGGCGCGTGCGACGTCTCCCTGTGCTACCAGGCCTACGGCTTCAGGGACCTCCGCTTCAGCAAAGGGCCGAACTCCTAGTGCTGCTGGGAAATGTAGTACAGTGGGAGAGGGGGGGCGTGGCTTCCACCGGACCATCAAATCAACCAATCGCAGAACGTGAACTGTGCAAGTGGTCCATCAGCTTGGTGGTGGTGCCACCAGCTTTGAACTAAAATCGATCTAGAAGAGGTCGCGAGCTGAAAAAATCACAGGACTCCTGTTATTCTTTTATTTTGCCATCTTTCATTATGATTTTGTACCACAGTAGTTTAAAAAGTGATCAGTATTTATGTACACAGACAAAACAAAGTGCACTGCCTTAGTTATGCTACCTCCAAGCTAGACGCAAGGCATTGGTCATTGCAGTGAGTCAGAGTAATTCTTTTTTAATTTAATATTCCAGGTGGTTTACAATTAAGATATTTTTTTTTGTTCTCATTCATATTCTACTGTCAAACCAAGTGAGTATGTATGTTTTTACTTTTTTCCCTACATGGTGTCAGATCTACATCAAAACATGGGTCAGGTATTTCGCAATTTTGTAAATGTCAGATACAGCTTGCTGGGACTGATAAGCCTCCGCACGTATTTGTACATCTTTATCTCAGATTTTTGGGGAACAACCCTTTCAAAATGGACTGCTGCAGAAGCAATGTCTCAGTTGCCTGAAATGCTGTGTGCCTGGTACACTGTTATCTGCGTGGCCTGTGGGTGTGACTGAGCATGACTCCTGCAGAAATCAGAGGTTTCAAGAGGTTTGTAACCTGAACTCCAATTTGTAAATAAGTAAATTATTGCATTTCACAACATTGAGCCGTACAGAGTTTAAATAAAATCATCAATGTGGAAAAACAGGCTCAGGCTGTGTCTGACCAACTGACAAACACAACTACAGATGTTCAAATCAATCGAAGCGGTGTGCACAGCTGGCATGTTCTTAAGACCTTTTTTTTTTTTTTTTTTTTTTTAAATTGGTGGCATTCGACGAGTCCGTAGTCTATCTGGATTATTTCATTGGCTGCTTTAGTGCGAGTCTGAGATTTGGTTGTAGAGAGAGGTTTCTCTTCCTTGTGTTGGCATCCTCTTTGACGGCGTAGCGGACGCAAATAGCACCCCGTGGGTGGCTCGTCAACCTTGATTACACGTGCTGCCTCACTCACTGTAATTGTCTGTTGCACAAATTCTACGAGAGTCGGACCGTCACGGGGGGGGGGGGGGGGGGGGGGAGCCATTGCAGATATCTGGGCTTGCGCAGGAAGAAAGAAAAAGCCACTTAACTCCCAGAGCGGTGTTGTTTTAGAGCACGCCCACAAACAAACCAGCAGGGATTAAGCGCTCGCAGCGCTCCTGTAAAAGGAGGGAGCGGTCGGGGCTGCGCTTTGGTGCCGTGCTGCATCGCAAAGCTGAGTCGTAGTCGCGCCCTCGCGCTCGGGCGCTGAGACCCGTGGCTTTTAATCTACTGATCGTCCACACCGAGGCCTTCGTGCCAGACCTGCCTGTGCCGCAACCAATCAGATGATGTGTCGACACAGATGCGCTTAGGTGGCCGATCACGTCGATTAGAAGCCGAAAGGGCTCCATTTTAATGTTTTTTTTTCCTAGCTTTTTGTGCTAAGTAGAAAAATTGGGGGGAAAAAGATTTGCAAAAATACGTTTAGTTTGCCTTCCCCCCCGCCCCCTCCCCCCCCCCCCCTTCCCCACAATGGCATTAATCCTCCATGCAAATTGAAAAAAGGGGAAATGTAACATCCTCCGTCTGGACTCGACTGAGCTGGCATTTTGAAGAGCATGGCTTTCCGCAGAGCCCGCCTGAATGGCTTTCATGGTGCAGGCTCACGTCTGTTTCCAGCGTCCTCCTCTGCACATCGTCGCTAATGCTGACTTTCATTCTGCCGCTTTCTGAATTGCCCTTTCTCTGTATGCCCCCCCGCCCTCCCCCCCCAACTCCCCCCCCCCCCATCCCCCCCATCCTCTTTCACGTTCGCTTGCTTTCGCCTTTTCTTTCGCCTGCCGCAAGCTGCCTGAACTGCAACACGCGTCCCGCCATCGCAATTCAGAGAGCGGTGTTTGTCGTTTTGTAAGGCGCCCCCCCCCCAGATGAGGCGACTCTTTTAAGGATCGTTGAACTTTTCCACCCGTGGTTTCGTTTCGAAGACAGGGAGCCTGACGGGAGTTTCGAGCATGACAGGAGTTTCTAGCCCGCCAGGCTGTTGATTCTTTGTTCTAGGCCTTCTTGTCCTGTCTGAAACCAGCTGTGTGAACCGCTTGTGTGCTTGTTTTCAGAGGTGTGAAGTCAACTCGAGAGAACTTTTTTTTTTGTTTTTTTTTTGCATGACAAGCTTTCTTTTAGCAGATGATTTTTGTTGGGACTCCATGGAAACTGTGCTGATGAACGTTTTGTTTGACTGTCGATCGGAGGTGTGTGCATACCTGACGTGGTCTCAAATTAAGTGAATCTCAGAAACTCAGGAAAGTACTGAAAGGTACAACACACCAGCAGAACAATGGACGGTGGTGAGAGAAGCACTTAGTTGAATTGAATATTTAATAAAGTATATTCATCACCTGCATTTCTCCAGAATTTTATTATTTTCCGAAGATCTCTTGATATTCATGTAGTTTTGTGTTTCTATTGCCTCTGAATTTAACCTCTTAATATTCATGTAATTTTGCGCTTTTATTACATGCAATTTCACTATAACACAAAAATAAACCAGTAACATATGTTATGTGAGTGCAGTGTCTTCCAAAGCTCAGAGGCACTCATCAGAAAATGTTGCCAAGCATCAGCCATACATATGTTAAATCTGTGAAATCATACTTTTCGTCAAGACACCACTCAACTTCTTTATGCTTCTTGGAAACAAGCACCACTCCAAGAGGAAACAGGAAATGGCCGTTGTATTTGTGCAAATCAGTTCCTGTCTACATTCTACAGAACCGCCACCTGTTTTTCACAAGGTCTGTTCTGGTAAATGCTTGCCAGTTGATCAGAATACGTACTAGACCCACCTACTTTAATAAACATGTACGAGTATAAATGTACTAAAACAGGCTTCCTGTTGACCTTACTGGCTTTGCTTCAGTGTAGGCGGCAGCGTAGTATAATGGCTAAGGAGTTGGTCCTGTAACCTGAAGGTCGCAGGTTCGATTCCCCGCTAGGACACTGCCCCTGTACCCTTGAGCAAGGTACTTAACCTGCATTGCTCCAGTATATATCCAGCTGTTTAACTGGATTCAATGTAAAATGCTATGTAAAAAGTCTGCTAAATGTCTGTAATGCTTCCACAGTCGCAAACTAATGTTGTGACACAGACCACAGCAAATACGTCGACCCAAATTAATTGAACGTAAATCGGGTTCCTTGCTCTTTCTGATCTGGTGTACCAGAGATCCTTGCACAGGTTAAAAGTCATGTGGATGACTCATGCACTGCTGCTGTTAGAAATGGCTTCTGGGGAGCAAGCTGTCTGGTGATGTTTTGCTTGAGTTAGCAGCTGCAAGCACTGTGGCAGTCAGCTAGTAAAGCCTGTGGGCTCTTAAACTAAAGAAAATTAACAATTAAAATTTGACTGTCAATTTACGAATGGGTTGATTGAAAAATACTTTCACGAAAGGTATAACAGAGATGTTAATCAGACATGTTTTTTTCCATACAGAACGTCTGCTTTACTAGAATGCTGATGTTAAAAGGTGCTGACACCACTAAAAAGAGAGGCCTCTTAATGTAGCTCAGCAACATTGAAGTGAGATTTTTTTAAATGTTTTTTTTTTGTTTGTTTGGTAAACTGAAAAAAAAAGTCAATTCGAAAGAACCTAAAATCATTCCATTGAAAACCTAAAAAATATAAGTGAAACAAATGAGACATCTGTTTCAGTGTGTAGGCGCATATCTCAGAAGGAAAGGATATGATAAGTTAGCAACAGAAAGGCAGGTAGAGAGAGAGACGGGACAAAAACTTGGCGTGGACCTTGTTTTTGCAGTGAAGTTGAACTGGGTGATGTGACCAATGTGGAAAGTTCTTCAGACGTTCATCAGATGTGGGAGTTGTGGCATTTAACAAATTGTGGTTACCACGGTTGTATCTTGGGGGAAATGGAGATGAGTGTGAGATTATTCTTGTTCTGAGGAAGCAGAGTGGGATAAAAAAATGTTAACATTTGCATATTTGTAGATGGTGTTCAACAACTCAGGATGTAGCCTTCAAACTCAGTGTCACTTTTTAAAAGCTATAAAACCGGTAACATGCTAACGAACTATTAGCATAGCATTATACTAAACGCTAAGCACGTTAAAAGATGTCCACTGTTTTTTTGGGGAACAAAATTTTACTCAGAACTGCTCACTGCAGTTGAATTAATATTAAATACCTAAGCATGTGGGCGCTGTGGTTGATATGATGTTGATGTGTATTCTAAAAAAACCCAAAAGCAAACAGAAAATAAACGGCAACAATGTCACCATGGAGATAAAGCCACAGTGGATCGTCAGGGAGAAGAAGAGACGCCGGCACCAGCCCGCGGTGACTTGCCGAGCTCCTTCTGCAAATCACACGCCTTCTGCCGCTCCTTCTGCGAATCACACGCCCTCTTAGTGCAGACGCAGCCGACTCCACAGCCCACTCCCCCCCCCCCCTCCACCCCAATCCCCCCCCTCTGAGTGCAGACCTGAGGAACTCCACGAACTTGCCGTCTGTCTGTCTTCTCTCCTCGCCGAGAGGAGCACTGCACGGCACATTCGGGCACGGCACCACAACGCAGCTGAGGCTTGGGGAGCCAAACCGTTTTGGAGCGTCAGTTTCGGTGGGTTTTGACTCTCGTCTGGTGGAACCGTCAGCGTGTGACTCTGCGATGACTCGCTTAAACTGACCTACTTTGGTGCACATTCAGCAGTAGTAATGAACGGGCGCTATATTTTAAGTTTAAATATGACTCAGCAGAGCAGGACTTACAGGTTAAATTGTAGTTTTTGTTTTTTTTTGGAGACCATTTCATTAATGTATTAGGGTTGAGGAAGACCTAGGGTTTCATCACTAGATTCTGGATAAGGAAGACCTAGGGTTTTTTTTCCAGCATTAGGGTCGAGAAAGACCTACGGTTAATTCCAGCATTAGGGTTGAGGAAGACCAAGGGTTTATTCTAGCATTAGGGTTGAGGAAGTCCTAGGGTTTCATTAATGTTTTAGAGTTGAAGAAGAATTAGGGTTTCATCTCTAGATTCAGTTTTTTTTTTTTTTTTTCTTTTTTGCAGGTGGAAAAGATGACTGAGGAAGCATACGATGACTTCATGGCATTTTTCAACGCCAGCGGCTATGACGACGAGAGCAAAGGCAATTACGTGGTGGATTGGGCGGTGACGTTGTGCGACAAGACCGACGTCAACCGCTTCGCGTCGCATTTCATGCCCACCTTCTACTACGTCATCTTCCTGCTCAGCCTCCTGGGAAACGGACTGGTGCTGTACACCATCTACAGGTACGAGAAGCTCAACACGGTCACCAACATCTTCCTCCTGAACCTGGTCATCTCCGACCTGGTGTTCTCGCTGAGCCTCCCGTTCTGGGCGAGCTACCACTCCTCGGAGTGGATCTTCGGCGAGGCCATGTGCAAGCTGGTGGGCGGCGTCTACTTCATCGGGTTCTACAGCTCCATCCTCTTCCTCACGCTCATGACCTTCGACCGCTACCTGGCCGTGGTCCACGCCATCACCGCCGCCAAGCAGAGGCGCATGGTCTACGCCCTGATCTCCACGGTGACCGTTTGGGGCGTCAGCATCCTGGCAACCGTCAAGGAGTTCGTCCTGTACGGCACGCGCAAGGACAGCCGGTACGGGACCCTGTGCGAGGAGACCGGCCACACCCAGGAAGTCCTGGTGACGTGGCAGCTGGTGGGCTACTACCAGCAGTTCGTGCTGTTCTTCCTGCTGCCGCTGGGCATCGTCCTGTACTGCTACGTGCGCATCACCCTGAGGATCGTGCACACCCGCATGACGGAGAAGTGCCGGGCCGTCAAGCTGATATTTGTGATCGTGGTGACGTTCCTCCTCTGCTGGACGCCCTACAACGTGGTCATCCTCCTCCGGGCCCTGCGCACCTCCTTCCGCGGCGACTCGGGGCCGTGCGAGGACGAGCTGGACTACGCGCAGTACGTCACGCGCAACCTGGCCTTCCTGTACTGCTGCGTCAACCCCATCTTCTACACCTTCGTGGGCAAGAAGTTCCAGAGCCACTTCAGGAGGCTGCTGTCCAAGCACGTGCCCTGCCTGAAGAGCCACATAGTGACGAGCCAGAGCAGCAGGACCACCTCGCACAGGAGCCCGCAGACCCTCTACGAGTACTAGTCGAGATTTTCGCAAAAAAAAAAAAATAAAAGCTGAAATGTTAGCGCGGGTATTCGTGTGAAATTCTGCCATCGCGAGAAGGTTTCCGTAAAGCCACATCCACAGCCTTCGCGAAGTTCTCCCTGGAACTGCTGTACACATTGCATTGCATTATTTCTGAATTTGCTTTGAAGCAGTTTTCAGCAGAACATCACGTATTATGATTGACTTTTTTAAGAATGTCGAGCCGTGTAGCTATGAACCTTTTTCGTTGGAGGAAAGTTGTGTTGGGGGGTGGGGGGGGGGGTGTGTCTGGATGGCAAAGACAGATAAATTTGCACTCTGCCATCAGAGAATACTGTAAATACTGCAGCTTAGATAGGGCTTTTCTCCATAAAACAAAATATATATTTTTTAACTTCTGCATTACATTTTTGTATTTTCCTAAAATGCCTCTGCAAAAAATAAAAGGCAAGCAGCATTTAATCACAAGTGTAAATAAATGAGTGTGTTTTCATCTTTGCAAAAATTGTATTAAAAAAAGTATATGAAATCCATCTTGATGTATTTTTGAGCGTTCTGGTGTGGTTAATGAATGTTTGATGCATGAAATGTTCACAGCACAATCCTCTGCTTTCCACTTTCTGATGCAAATTGAATGAGGGCTGATGCTTTCCTCCACGTTATGGTTTCACAAGGTGTGATTCTTTCAATCTTATGTGGTAAGTTATAAATGAAATTTCCTCACTTCTCAAAAAAGGATGTGGGACGAAGAGGAAATGCTCATTTCTCAGAACAACTACCTCAAAATAAGTATGCAAAAATGCTTAAAGCTTTTTTTTGTTGGCAAAATAAAGACTTTGTTAGGACAGCAATTGTATCTGATTATTTCAGGACATTTATTGACAGACCAAGGCCAACGCACACAGGAAAGACCCTATAATGAGAAATGATCATGATGGTACATCTCAAAGGAAAAACGGTCAAATAACACATAACACATTCAGCTGATTACATCCTAGCTTGCTATTTTAGAAATGGACCCTCAATTTGATTTGTGTTCAATGAGCAAAACCAAACAAGGTAGCCCAAACACAGCAAATACTGGCAAACGGTCATTTAAAAAATGATTCTTAAAGTTCACTCCATGTGCTTGACTTGAGTTAGAGGGCATTTTGGCCCCTCTTCTTCTTTTGCTTT
This sequence comes from Anguilla pacifica, assembly GCA_039654925.1. Lineage (NCBI taxonomy): Eukaryota > Metazoa > Chordata > Actinopteri > Anguilliformes > Anguillidae > Anguilla > Anguilla pacifica. Next base: position 6,992,168 of record CM077291.1, on the reverse strand, counting down.
TGCCCATCTTTTTTGGAACACATTTTCTTGTGTAAATACGCATTGCAAATATAGGCTGGCCCAATCAGGAGAGGTCTCTGTTTTCACTCTCCCTTTTGAGCTGGCCCAATCAGGAGAGGCCTCAGCTTACACTCTCTAATGGGCTGGCCCAATCAGGAGAAGCCTCAGCTTACACTCTCTAATGGACTGGCCCAATCAGGAGAGGCCTCAGGTTACGCTCTCTCATATTGGCTGTCCAATCAGGAGAGGCCTCAGGTTTCGCTCTCTTATGGGCTAACCCAATCAGGAGTTACCTCAGGTTACTTTCTCTCCAAAATTTCCCATCTCCCACTCTCTCCCTCTCTCTCTCTCTCTCTCTCTCCCCCTCTCTCACTCTCTCTCTATCTCGCTTTTCTTTTTTCTTTTCTTGGGGGGGAATGTTAGATGATGATATAATTTATGAATGTTCGTTTTATGTACGTGAGTTAATTCATCTTTAATTAAAGGTGTTTTTAAAAATGTTAAATTCTCTCTCTGTCTCTCTTGTTCGTTCTCTCAACCACACACACACACACACACACACACACACGGGTGGGAATTCATTACTTTTTTTGTAGGTAAGCATTGCATTTGGCAGTTATCGGGGAATGTAAACTTGGATGGGATTCATTACTCTGCATGGATTGGGGGTGTGTTTTGGAGGCGCTTAGCAGACCCCGATAAAATTTACCGACACGACGGCGCGGATAGTGCAGCACAGCCGAAAAACGGTGCGCAGGGCTCTCCCCCCCCCCCCCCTTCCACGATGAGCCATGGTTAAAGAAGTTTCCGGAAGCCCCGTTAAGGAAAAAAGGAAATTAGCATGAGCACTTTCATCGGGGGAGTAATAATGTCACCAAGGAACCACGCGGGGAGGTGAAATAGGAGATCACAAGGGCCATGTGGGAATGCAGAGAGAGAGATAGAGAAAGAGGGGGAGGGGGAGGGGGAGGGGGGGAGAGAGGGAGGAAAAGATAGACAGAGAGAAAGAGGGAGAGAGAGAGAGAGAGGGGGGGCGGGGGAGAGAGATAGAGAGAGAGAGAGGGGGAAGAGAGAGAGAAAGATACAGAGAGAGGGAGGACGGAGAGATAGAGAGAGAGAGAGAGATGGGGGAGAGAGAGACAGAGAGAAAGAACAGAGTGCTGAGGAGAAACTGAGCTAAGGGACCTCATCAAGGAAGGGATTATGACTACTAACTGAACCCGGGGAGAACAGAAATAGAAGATTTTGAAAACTGACGAAGATCATGTCTAAATTTTTTACGATGGGTTTAGTGCTTTGGGTTTGCAGTGTTTTAGAGCTGAATGCATAGATATTAGGGGAGGGGCGTGTGTCTGTGTGTGTGTGCATGGGGGGGGGGGGGGGGGTGTTGGCTGGTCCCACGGGCTCAGGAGGCACACACTGACAATCCCATAGAGTTCTCTGTACTCAAGATGTTCTCTGGGTAGGGGAGGCCATCTGTCTGGGCCTGGTGTGGCATGTGCCATGGTAAATGGACTGCATTTATATAGCGCCTTTATCCAAAGCGCTTTGCAATTGATGCCTCTCATTCACCAGAGCAGTTAGGTGTCTTGCTCAGGGACACTTCGACACGCCCCAGGGCGGGGCTCGAACCGGCAACCCTCCGACTGCCAGACAAGTGCTCTTACCTCCTGTGCTATGTCGCCCCAGAGTCCCGCCCCAGAGAGGCCTGAAATGTAAGCCTACGTAAATAGGCCTACGCGTCGGCTTCATGCGCCAGTGGGCTCCGAAATGTGTCACTCGAAATTCTTAACGGAACGCACGAGGACGACCTGTGTCAGCGTCAAGCGTAGTGGCGAGGGCGACGACAGGATGAAGCCATCTCCTAAGATTTTTCTCTTTTTTTTTGCATTCTTTGACTAATTACATTACATTACAGGCATTGGGCAGACGCTCTTATCCAGAGCGACGTACAACAAAGTATACACCCATAACCAGGAACAAGTGTGTCAAAAACCCTAGAGAGAAGTACCGTTCCAAGTGCAGGGAACAACCGCATAGCTTAACTTGGACCCTGTAGGTTAAACCAATTAACACAAACAAAAGCAGCTACAAAGCAGCCTACGCAAAAAATACAAGCAGTGGCTAAGACACGAGTGCATTAACTAAGTCAACTACGAAACAGCTACCTAGTCACAACCCTGAGCTTACAGACTCTTCGCCTTCGACTCTTCCCCTTCTCACAACTGACCTGGATCATCTCCCTTGAGGGCTTATTAGGTTCATCAGCTCCACGGGGACATAAGAACGCAGGTCGGGTTCTTATGACCCGGCACACAGAGCATCGGCTCGGCATTGCCATTTGCCTTCGGGTACTAACGGCGGGCGCAGTCAGGGCCTTGGAGAGCAAACGCTTCGCTGGCGTGCAGGGGAGCGCATTTGAGGAGCGCGCACGCTAGTTCCTGTCAAGAGTTCTCCTCACGCGGGCTGCGCAGATGGGGGTCTCAATGGGACGCAATGTGCAATTCCCAAATTTGGGAGAGCAGGGTTGGGGGTAAAATGCAGGGAACCCACATCCCGTGGCTGCGGGGGTGTAGTTTTTACCCACTACAAAAGAAACGAGCCCATGAATTACTGAACTGCCTTGAAGCCCCCGGCCCTGGCCCTGGCCCTCCCGCCTCCGGCAACGAAAACCTTTCCAAAAAAATAAAAAATTGTCAAAATGTACGTAGCACCCAAAATAGAAAATATGCTAGACCACCTGCAGTTTTCTGGCAGGAGCACAATGTGGGAGAGCCAGCCATAATCACACCTGATGAAGAGGAAAAAATTTGAACCGGTGATACGTGAAATGAGGGCCTCGTTCACAAAACTTTTCGGAAATCATTCTTAATTTTTTTCATAAATATGTTCTTACGAAAAAAAAAAACGAGATTCGTGTGGACCTTTGCTTTCGTGCATATGCCAGGTGTATGAGATTATGAATATGCTTCCATTCAAATTTTTTTTTTTTGGGGGGGGGGGGGTGCAGTTTTGGGGGGGGTCAAACAAACTGAAGCAGCACTTCATAGCTCAGCAAAAACAAAAAAAAAAATCTAAAACACCACGACACACTGTAATGTTGCCTAAACACTGGCCAGTAGCACTACTTGAACATATTTTGCCCTCCTTAATAATATAAAATAATATGTAGAGAAGACAAAATGCCCATTTCACCTACATCACCGAAAGTTACCAACAGACAACAGCTCAATTTCTAAATATGGAACTACTAAAGTCAATTTACTGCCACTGTTACATTTTATGAAGTCATAAAAAGAGTAGTAAAATATTAACTTATTAGCTTAAATATTATTAATTAATATTAAAATATTATTAATATGAATATGCTTCCATACCCCCTCTTGGAAGGTCAACTTTATTTATTTTTTTCTTTCCGTTTTTTAATTGCAATTGTATTTGGGGAAAAAAAATGATGAATTCACCTTGAGGGAGGGACATCCCAAAAAACAATAGAAATCATCATAAATATTAAAAAACAAAAACAATGAGAAACAAAAGTCATATAAAGAGAGAATATGAGAAGGAAGGGAAGATATGAAAAACACAGACAAAGACAGACAAGGATGGACGCGGACGTGACACAGACCAACCCTGACAAAAAATAGATAACTTTTTTATTTTATTTTAAAAATAATAATATTGATGATGATTGTTTTTCATTGTTATCGACGATATGCTATGATGTCAGGAACTTGTGCAGAAATACCTGTGGGAGGGGGGGAGCTGAGTGGTTGTGTGAATGTTAATACAGGAAGAGCAAGTGTGTGTGTGTGTGTGTGTGTGTGTGTGTGTGAGTGTGTGCGTGTGTGAAATTCATGAGAAACACAATAAAAGACAAATACAATTTCAGACTTCCTGAGCAACAGATCCAGAAGTTTGGAGGAACAAAAAGCCTGTCAGAGGGGACATACCAAAATTACAACCATTACTATAAGAACAACTCTAGGCCTGTGAGAATGACTTAATTGAATTAAAAAGCACGCTCAAAAACATTTTCATCATCATTCTTAGGGTGGTTAGTGAATGGTGAGGATTTTGTTGCAAGGCCAGTGGGGTCAGTGTGACATGACAGATAACATGACACTCAGTAGCTTAAGCATCAGACTGTGGAGCTGTATCAAAGAGATGAGAAGCGAGGAAGAGATACTTGGCTTTGGCGATGAAGGGCACAGAACCGCAGGCAGTCCCACCCAGGGGCATCTTTTGGGGGGGGACAGGGGACGGGGGGCAGGGGTAGTGAAACTGACTACCCAGTGCCCAGGCAGGGAGTGGGAGTGGAAGGGAGAGGGGGGGGGGGGATAAATACATCCATTAACCCAGCTGTATAAACGGATGCAATGTAAAATGCTATACAAAAGTTGTGTAAGTCACTCTGGATAAGAGCATCTGCTAAATGCTTGTAATGTAAGGCAGTGTAATGTATTGGAAAGGGGCCCACAGAGATTTGCATAGAGAGCCCAGAATCTTGTGCTGCACCCCTGGTCCCACCACATTAAGAGCTGGGACTGACTGAACCTGCTGCCCGCAGTCCCACTGATAATGAACCAACGGCAACAGAATCTCCAACGGCATCTCAGCACCAAAGCCGAAGCAAACGTGCGCAAAACAAGTAAGGTTTGCATGTAGGCTCTAACGCTCCAACGGCTTTTGGTTCGCTGCCTGCTGCAGGTTTCTATATGATGATTTCACACTTGTTTCCTCTTAAAGAAAAGTGGCCCCTCGATGTGTTGCAATTTACAGGGTGGAACATCTGCGGGAGAGAGTTGAGCAATAGCTCTTTTACTGGATTTAAAGTTCTGCTTTGATACCTTTAGGGCATTCTGTGTCATTTTTTCCTCCCCTCTCTCCCTTGAACGATTGAACCCAAGAGAATGCACTGGTCCAAAGTGTGCGATGCATGCGGTTGCTAGGGAATTCAGAGTTTTTTTTTGTTGTTTTTTTTTAACTTGCATTTTTATTTTAGCATTTGCTTTAGTCAAATCATACCATTCAACTTCCTTCCTTCGAGGCAGCTGTGAGCTCGCACCTCTTATTAGTCAGCCGTTGTTATTGCGTTTGTGGCTTCCAGTAACATTTAAGAAGTGTCTGTTTTAATTGCATGCAAGGTACTAAGCTGGAACTGCTTGCTTGGCATAATCAATGGTTTGGGGCCATTAAATTCAATAGTCCATTAATAGCTAGTAGTAATTTTATCATGTTTTCCATGTTAATTTTTCCATGTTGATTTCCACGTCATTGTGAGTGCTACAATGCTAAACTCCTCAACAAAGGTCATTAATGACAACATGTCAGGATTCTGCCTCCATCTCCGTTTTTCTGTTTTGGGCCGCCAGACGGCGGCACTTCTGTTTTGTGTTCTGCTCGTTCCCCCGTGGTTAATTGGATTATTGTTTCCTATCATTCAATCATTCTTTTGGGTTCATGTCTCGTTTTCCCTTCCCTCCCTGGTTTGATTGTGAATTGTGCCCGCCTGTGTCTCGTTTTCTTCCTGTCTATTTAAGTTCTCTGTTTCCCTGACTTGGGTGCTGCTTCCTTGTGTTTCTGTCTGTGAGTGTCGCCTGTGTGTTCCTGCCCGCGGTCCTGCCCGTTGATCTACCCGTTCATTCCTGCCTGTTTTCTGCCTTCCTGAGTTCTGCCCTGCCCAAGTTCTGTTCTGCGTTTTTTTTGGGGGGGGGGATTTTTTGGATTTTTGTTCTGTTTTCTGTTTTATGAAGGATTTCTTTGTTTTTTATTTTTATTTTTTTTTAAAAATTTTTAAGTGACCCTGCGCAGCCTCCTTGTGGTCCCTCCCTTTGTTCCCGTCGAAATTAAAGTCTTTATGTGCATTTTCCTTTTTGAGTTCTTTTTTACTCTCTGTATTTGAGTCCATTTCCCCGCAAACCCCTGACACAACAAGTCCTACTTCGCTGTCTTAACCCACCAAAGCAAGCAAACATTTAAGAGGTTGTGTGCTGGTTCAGAATAAATGTATATATTTCTGAGCTCAATTACAATTGCTTTCAGCCAGTGAAGCAGAGCGGTTAGATCCCCCTGAAATCTCTCTGGCGTGACTGGAGTTTGCCTGGCATACAAAAATGTTTAGAAGGGAAATGTTTGTATCACATTATTTTGGTTTTGGACACAGGGCCAAGTGCACCACACAAATGTGTAAATTTGGGAGGAGACACGGAGACAAGGAGACAAGGAGACATGTCACCCCCAATATTTTCATATGAAATTAATGGCGAGACCAGCTAGTATGCTTGTGAGGCTTGACGTTTGACTATGCGAGGGTAGACGGTCCAGCTGTGTGTCTCTCCCGAAGTTGAGATGAGACCCATGCCTAGGGGTACCACATCATGTGAATTACAGGTCATGCATCTTGCACTCTTTCACCAACCTTGTTCAGAATGCATGATGCAATTGGGTCGGGTTCAAATAAAACTCTGCATGAATACCAGTGAATATTTCTTTACAGAGAGAGTTGTCAATGTATTTTTTAGCTAGCTTAAATGGGCTGAATTATATTCAATCTCTTTTTTTGGGGGGGGGGGGGGGTCAGTGGCCCAGAGCTCTCAGGTCTCTTTCGGGGGGGCTGTGCTCCCCCTGGCTCCCCCATAATTTGTAATTCTCTCTCAACAATTAATGTACCAATGTAATGAGTGAGATTTTAGTCCCCCCTGCCCCCAACCTCCAACCCCCAACAATTTGTTTTTACTTTAATTGTGGTTCAAGTCAAAATTTTGCGGTCAGCCATCTCCACATAAACACCCCTCCCACCCCCACCCCCCTTCCCGCCCACTCTCCCACCCTGAAATTCACACCCTTGCACATTCGCCCCCATAATTTCTCAGGCTTGTTTAAGTACTGCTCTGTGCTTCCTGTTTTTGCTGATGGTGACCTGATTTTTCCCCCTTACCGCTCTGCAGCGAGCAGATAAAAATGACGGGGCTATGACCCAATGAGGAGCGACGGCACGCCGGCGCACGCTCACCTTCGGTGCGGCCTGCAGTGAAAACACACTGTCCGCAGAGTCAGCAAATCAACATCTCCAACGGCTTCCAGGCCATTACTGTAAAAAAGCACTCGCTGAGTTATCACGGCTGGGAGCGCTAAATCTAGCCACGGTGATCATAACACACCGCAAAAAAAAAACAAAAAACAAAAAAAAAAACGTCCGTTTTTTCCCCTCTCTCAAGTTTCTTTTCCGCAAATTTTCTTACTCCTTTGGCACGTCTCGAAATGTGATCAAACTGCCACACCTCATTAGCAATCCCTTTGTCTTGTTTAGCAAAAAAAAGTTACAGGAATAAGATTTTAGGTCTAAGTATAAGAATAAATTGCTTTTGCAGTGTGAACCCTATAATGATTCTCTTTTCAGAGTACAGCTTCTAAGACACGTAACCCACAACCCGAAGAATAATGAGAATTTTATTTGTACTGCTATACTTCATGTTTGAAAAATGATGCATGAGGGTATTCCTTCATCCTTCATTATTTTATGCCACATCTGGAAAAATAGTATGAAATTCAATAGAAATCATTTTTACTGTCATGTTATAAATTGCAGGCAGCAACAGTGGTGTAGTGGATGACGCCGTTGCCTCACAGCTGGAAGGTCGGCTTGGGGCCTTTCTGTGTGGAGTTTGCATGCTCTCCCCGTGTCTGCGCGGGTTTCCTCCCACAGTCCAAAGACAGGTTAGGCTAATTGGAGACTCTAAATTGCCCGTAGGTATGAGCGTGTGAGTGAATGGTGTGTGTGCCCTGCGATAGATTGGAGGCCTGCCCAGGGTGTAATCCAGCCTCTCGCCCAATGCATGTTGGGATAGGCTCCAGCACCCTGTGACATCCTGCTAACAGGGTGATGTGCCTGCCTGCCAACCACATCATTTCCCTTTTTCAAAACCACAGTAAAGTAACTGGTTGCTGACATGATTTTTTTGTTTTGTTTTTCGTGCAGCCATGTGAATCTGTTATTGCGTGCAAGGAATTGTTAAAATAACAAAACTTTTTTTTTGCCAGATCTTCTTTTTTAAAGTTTTTTATAAGGCAAGGGAAGTTAGCACCTATCAATCTCGGTGGAAACTCAAAGTGCTTTTCGCGGGCATAAAAGACAATAAAATTTCAGTTAACAAAAAATAAAAATGCTACGATTACATAAAACGAGAGAAAAAAAGGAAAGGAATGAAAAAGATAAATACTAAAAGCAATACTGAAACTTTTAAATTACCACATCAATTCAAATAGAGAGGCTCATTTGTTTTTAAATGTGACCAGACAAATCCGCACTTTGTCAACAACAAATTTGCAATTTGCCAGCAGTGCATATTGCATTTATCCTTCCATGGAGGATCAGTTCAAGTGCCGTTCAGGGTTCGAGCCTGAATCATATTTAGAGCACCAACCCAAATGATTCTACAGACCAAGGCAAAAATTAAACACAGAAAATGCATCAGATATTAAAACAAACATATCTTTTGACCTTAATGCTCTCTTTTATTAATCTATTAACCTCCGTAGTTAGTTTGTGCTTTAGTGCTATTAATTTGTGGTGAGCTCCTGAAAATGAGCGGAAGTGAATTTGTAGCCTGACAGCTTGGAGGAACAGGATGCTGACAATGCTCAACAGGGGCGTCTGATGTCGCTAATGTTCACGCTAAGCAAATACAATGTGGGAAGGCTCCATAAAATTACTTACGTTATAAAAGGGTGAAATGTTCCTTTAATAACCCCTTCGCGCAGTCCCCCTAGTGGCCAGAATGTCCGCGTCCTGAGATTGCTGAACCCCTGTACTACCAAAAAATATTGTAATTCCCACTTGAAAATCATACAAAAGTGAGTTTCATAAGACAAAACAGTTGATTTGTGGTGAAATATATGATTATTTATGATTTATAGCAATGCACAATATAAATATTTTGGATAGATTTGGAGACACGAAAAGGACACTGGGGTACACTGTTTACATTTTGCTTCACAGATCTTTAGTAGTTCTGTGTAATACCCTCAGATTTTGCACACTTGTGGTCAAGGAGTGT